>JAKCWG010000771.1:0-267135 GCA_021464415.1 Lonicera japonica | reverse complement strand
GGGCTATGTGAATGATTGCCTCCAGAGAGGACTTGCGTTGGGAATTGCCTCCGGAGAGGGCTTGAGTTAGTGAATTGCCTCCGGAGAGGGCTTGTGTTTGTGAATTGCCTCCGGAGAGGGCTTTGTTGGTGAATTGCTTCGGAGAGGGCTTGTGTTTTGGTGAATTGCCTCTCTTAGACTGCTAGAGTGAGAGAGAGAAACATCTTGCGAAGGTGAAAGAGCTTCTCTCTCGGGGTCTAATCTTTGTCCGGATGTCCGTTTCCTTGTCTCTTTATGAACTTTACTCTCATGTTTTCCTCAAGTGAAGATATTTCTCTCATAAGGCAGTTTTCGGATTTCTTTTGCTCTCCGCAGAGTGATGGTCCGAGGTTTTCCAAACCATCTCTTCTGTATCATGCTGAAAAGAAAATTTGTTTGAAAGTTCAATCTCTGATCTCTGTTCTCTTCTTAGTTTTCTCTTTTGGTGGGCCCACATCGTATTCTGTTTTTCGATGCCCTTATTTCTCCTCTCTTGGGAAAGACTTTTCCTGGCCTTCTCTGTTTTTGAACAGGAGTCTTTTCGTCCCTTGTCGTGATCAGGAGCCTTACTCACCCAAAACGAAGCCCTGAGCCAGTTTGGCCTAGCTGTCACTCTTGGTGTGGCTCTCCCTGTCACTCTGCATTTCTGTTTCTCTCGCTCGCTCTTGGGCGCTCATACGGGTTCTTTCTCTTTTCTACTCTTTCAATTTTTCTATTCCCGTCTTATCTTGATATTTTGCTTTTTCTCATTGATGGTCTCGGTCTTCTTGGGAGATCAGAGACTACTTTTAGCCGTTGCATTTCGTTTCTCGCATTTTTGGGGAGATGATTTGGAATCTTTCCTCGTGTTCTCATCCTGGGTGTGTGGTTTTTAGCAATTTTTTCAAAAACTGCTTCTCGAAAGTACCCCTGCAAGAGATAAAATGAGACGAAGGTCAAAAAATCAGGGGAAGGGTCAATATGTCGCGCGACATTTCGGTGGCAAGGCCCTTTGTTGCGCGACAATGAGGCTGTTTGTCGCGCGACATATTGATCCACTATATATACTCCCTGCTGAGCTCATTCCACCTCATTCTCTCCTTCCTCTTTCTCTCTCTCTAGCTCTCTTTCTCTCTCTTTCTTTCTTCTCTTAAGCGCGGAAGCCCTGCCGCTTATCCGACTTTTCGACTTTTCTCATTCATATTCCATATACACAGATGGACCCAGCACAGCCGGATCGATTAGAGGGTGACCAAGAGGAGGTCACCTTTACTGACGCTCAGGGCGTTCTCCGCTGCAGTCCTCATCACGATGATTGGGAGGACCTGGATTGGTATGATGAGGATGGAGTGGACCGCGGTCGGGCGGTTATTTATCGAGATATTACCCGGGCTGCTCCGGTCCTTGATGTTCCGTGGCTCTTGATGGAGCCTGCTTCTCACGAGATTCGCCGACGATCTCTGGTATGTCTTCTTGAAATTCTTTCTTTGTCTGTTCTTTTATTTCCGTCGTTTCCTGCATATATTTTAAACAATGTTAGTATGCATGTCTGCCTAAAAATAATGTCCGATTTAGCGAACACATACTTTTACTTGTGATACCCTTTAAAAAATTACATAATGTACCCCTATAACTCTATAACTCTCATAATTACCCCAAAATACCCTCAGGTTTTGGAAAATTACATTTTTTACCCTTATAACCCTATAACTCTCATAATTACACACAAAATACCCTCAGGTTTGGAAAATTACATAATTTACCCCTATCATCCTATAACTCTCATAATTACACCAAAATACCCTCAGGTTTGGAAAATTACATATTTTTACCTTATCATCCCATAATTCTCATAATTACACCAAAATACCCTCAGGTTTGGAAAATTACATAATTTACCCTATCATCCTATAACTCTCATAATTACACCAAAATACCATCAGGTTTGGAAAATTACATAATTTTACCCTTATAACCCTATAACTCTCATAATTATACCAAAATACCCTCAGGTTTGGAAAATTACATAATTTACCGTTATAACCCTATATCTCTCATAATTACACCAAAGTACCCTCAGGTTTTGGAAAATTACATAATTTTACCCTTATAACCCTATATCTCTCATAATTACACCAAAATACCCTCAGGTTGGGAAATTACATAATTTACCCTTATAACCCTATATCTCTCATAATTACACCAAAGTACCCTTAGGTTTTGGAAAATTACATAATTTTACCCCTATAACCCTATATCTCTCATAATTACACCAAAGTACCTTCAGGTTTGGAAAATTACATAATTTACCCTTATAATCCTATATCTCTCATAATTACACCAAAGTACCCTCAGGTTTGGAAAATTACATAATTTACCCTTATAACCCTATATCTCTCATAATTACACCAAAGTACCCTCAGGTTTTGGAAAATTACATAATTTTACCCCTATAACCCTATATCTCTCATAATTACACCAAAGTACCCTCAGGTTTTGGAAAATTACATAATTTACCCTTATAACCCTATATTTATACATATATCTCTCTCTGTTGTCTGTAGTGGGTTGGCCGAGGTTGGGGTTCTCCCAACACTATATCTCTGGAGGGGCGACGGGCACCAGCCCCTGTTCAGGAGTTGATTCTTGCGATTCCTTTGGCTCTCTCTTCGATGCCCTCCCAGAGCGGGTTTCTAGGGCGGCAGTTTTGGTGTCATCACTGGCTTGCCATTGGTGGGATACTACTCATACCTTCCATTGGGGCTGGGGGAGATGACGATGAGCCCTCTCGATCTTTTTGCTCTGACCGGGATTCCTTTAGGGGGATCCCCATTCGGATCGATGTCCCTTTGCGTCTGACGGCAGAGGGCATTGTTAGCGCATTTGGACGGTTCCTCGGGCGTCTTGGTTACGCGTCTAGGCACAGAGAGAGCACGGCTAGT
The DNA here is from genome assembly GCA_021464415.1 of Lonicera japonica. Lineage (NCBI taxonomy): Eukaryota > Viridiplantae > Streptophyta > Magnoliopsida > Dipsacales > Caprifoliaceae > Lonicera > Lonicera japonica. Next base: position 264,196 of record JAKCWG010000771.1, on the reverse strand, counting down.
TGCTTCAGGGATTCCTATGACCCGTCAGGAGGCGCGCCAGTATGCCCGCGTCCTTCTTCTACTGACATTCCATGATCTATTCGAGCCCGTGGGGGGACACGGCCCATCTTTGGTGGCTTCCTTATCTTCGGGACTTCAGCCTCATGTTTGACTATGACTGGGGCGGCTTCATTCTTGCAGTCCTATATGATGCCATGGACCAGGTCTCTCGCCATTTAGCCCTGAACCTCAAGGGCTTCTCATTGTTGTGGGAGGTACATACTTTAGTCCTTTTGTCTTTGGACCTTCATATATCACCTGTTGATTATTGCTGAAATACGTTATCTTTCCTTTTCAGAGTTGGTTCCTTGCTTATACCCGCCTGGATCGCGCCCAGGTGGATCTCCTCGTTGAGAACGAGGACCAGTTCCCCTTTCTCCGCCGATTCATCGTGGGGAACTACAGGGCTCCTTATGTATACCGGACTCGAGAGACCGGAGCTGCTGCTGTCCACGACCTGTTGGAGGAGCAAGTAAATATTTTAGTATTCTTGTTTTGTAATAAATGGTAAAATAGAATATAAATTACTGAAATAAAATCTTATTCTTCTTTTTCAGATTGAGTGGGCCCCTTAGGGCGATCTGGGTCTTCATTTTGGATATGGCCGTTCTCTGACCGCTTCGAGGACCAAGCGGCTTATCAGGGACGAGTACGGCCTTCATTTCTATCTAGGCGAGAAGGTTATTCGCCAGCATTCACCGGCTCAGTGCCTCGGTTTCTTTATTTCTGCCAGTTCTGATAAGGCGGACGGGCGAGATCGACCCCGTGATGGTACAAGCCCTTATAGATGGACTCAATTTCCAGACGTTCACCGAGGAGGGGGATTATGCTGTCTTCGCTACCCGCTATCTGATGAGGGAGACGAAGGGGACTCGGGGACGGGTCTTCTATGAGAGGTACCAGGCGTTCGGAGGAGATCCCAACTACATACGAGGGCAGACTCACTTGTCCAAGACGGTCCCTGGTCACTTGCCGCCTATCCCTGATCAGAGGGATAACATTTTGGACTCTGACGATGATGATCATGATGGTGAGAGGGACGTCCCTGCTGCTGCCGAGGGAGATGATGATAGACCCAAGGGTGGTGATGATGGGCCCGAGGGCAGCGAGGGAGGTGCGACAGCGGCGGTTCCAGAGCAACCGTCTCAGACTACACCTGGAGAGGAGCAGCCTGTTGAGAGAGGGGGAGGTGATTTTCCCGAGCGATCCTGCGAGCCTGCAAACTTCGGGGTTGATTACGAGCAGTTTGGGCGGACCCCTTTTGCTGCTGCTGCTGTTTCTAGTGGGGTCCCGCCTCTAAGAGCGACGGCCGTAGTGGACCCCCCAGGCGTTCGTACTTATGCCACGCTGACTCCCCTTCCGTCTGCTGCCATGGGTCCTCCGGTCAGATCTACAGGTCTTGGTGGCTCGTCTTCTCGTCCTACTTTGTTCCCGATTCATGAGGAGGGTGGGTCTACTTCTACTGCTATGCCGGCGAGTTCGTCCAATCATTCGGTAGATCTGTCGACACTTCCTCGAGATTTCTCGTATGTCGGTGCTGGCTTACGTCGATATACGGTACCCGAGTATCCTCTCCCTGGAGACACGTTTGACTACTTGGGTGGTCGTTCTGATGATGAGGTATGTGCTTTTCCTCCTTCAATATCCCTTCATATTTATGCTTACTTATTTTATCGGTGCTGATTTTTCTTTCTTTTCTTTTCAGCGGGTGAGCGTGCGTGTGGCAGATCTGAGGGCTTGGCATTCCCAGTACCTTTACAGGTGGAACCTGCTCTAGTACGTTGGTCGAGACCCTACGACATACATGCAGGACTATCAAAGGGCGATCGACATTTCCTTGCAGGCGAATGACCCTCTGTCTTCCTCTTGCGCTAGGACGGAGTCTCGGAGGAGCAGTAGCCGGACTTCCAGACAGTCTCGGTCCTCGGTGATCCAGTCCACGGCTCCGGTCTAGCCGACAGGCCTTCGCAGGCAGCAGCTCCTTCTACTCAGGGCATCCCAGAGGTCGATCCTACTCCCGAGGATGGTTCGGGTGATAGTGGGAGTGTGTCCAAACGCTCCCGATTAGATTAGCTTTCCTTCCTGTATTTTAGTTAGTCCTGACAAATATGTAGTTTTTATTCTTTTAGACTTTTAGATAGGGTTTTTGTAGAAAACTGTTCTTTTATTGGTTTTATATAAAAAATCTTTATTTGTGTCTGATGTTACGCATTTATTTTTTTATCTGTGATGAAAAATAATAGTTACATAGATTGATGATTTTAGGAATCGTACATTTGTCATGGGATAATACTTAAGGTCCCTGCAAAAGAACGGAGTGAGTACAAATATATAAAAAAGTGGATCTTTGGCAAGAATGACTCTTATGTGTGAGAAAAGCAAAAAAATAGGGTGACACCAAATGGGATTGTCGCGCGACAATCCCTCCTGGATATAGGTTTGTCGCGCGACAAACAAGTACAAGATCCTCCTTTTTTTGCTATAAATACACCCATCTTCCTTCCTTCATCCCTACACCTTTCCAAAATGTCTTCTTGTCACACAAGTTCTGATTTTTCTTATGTTGAAGCCCGAGATGCTCTGATATCTTCTGAAAATGTCTTGAACTTTGGTGTATTCAGTCCTTTAGCGAGCTGGCGCCATCGTCCTATAGACTTCTCCTTTTTACTTGGCGCTCTGTATTTCTGGAGTCCTGCCGATCATCTTTTCTGTTTTGGACTAGACGAGCTCTGCCCGACTTACGAAGAATTTTCTTGGCTATTGCGTTCTGACGTTCGCCTTCCGATGGCTGTTCCCATAGAAGAAATCGGTTCTCGAGACATGCTGATTGCTCTGTTAGCCATTCCCCAAGTGGCTTATGATGGTTTTATTATTGACGGGCTCCTTGATCTCCATAAAATGGTGAGGTTCTTTCATCGTTACGAGGAGCGAGCTTCTTATAGTGCGGGGCGTACTGTAGCAGCCTTGATTTGTCTTGTTTCTGATATGCTACTGGTGACAGGCTCTTTCTATGTTGATCCGACTATTCTGAGTTTGGTTTATCAGGCAAGGAATGGGGAATCCATAGTGCCTATCGTTCTGGCCGAGACTCTGAATGGTCTAGATGACCTCAAAAGGGGAGCTTCGCCCTTCTTCAGGGGAAGTCCACGCTTGCTATACATGTGGCTATTGGAGCATTTTCGATCAGTGGGTTTCAATGGGGTCCATCTTGGCAACCCGACATACTTCTTCCATCGTCCCCTCTTTGGTGCCTTGACCATGTCTTCCTCTGATTGGACGGTATGGTTTTCAGAGAATTCTAGGGCTATTCGGTGGAACATTCCTTGGTGAAAGCTGAGGGCGATAGTGCTTAGTACCGGGGGCAGAATTACGTTCGGCTCCGTGGGCTCTGGTTCACTTCTTTTTATCTCCCAGGACGTCTTCTTGGCAGTATAACATTCCCCAGGGCATTCCCCTTGGTCTGAACAATTTCTCTTCCGAGTCTAAATTTCTGACCCTGCATATTTCTTCATCGGTGGAGAGAATGTGGCGTGCTCGACTGATTCGTCAATTCAACCATGCCTATTTTGGTATTTCCAGGCCCCTCTGGGCTGACGTCATCCGTTCTCTTTGGGGGTCTTTTGAAGATGAGCTGATTGATGACCCCTTTCAGATGGAGTGGTTTTAGTTCATGGATTCCGAGCCCACTGAGGAAGCATTGTCTCTGCGTACCAGATTCTAGATGAGGCCCGAATTGACTTGGCTACTGAGGACCCTGCTTGGCCAACCCCTAGGGATTAGGTCTTTCTGTATGATGTATCTCCTTTGTAACTTCCGGTGTTCTGAACCACCTTAATAATAAACAAAGGACTTTTATTGCTTCATAATGTTTAAACCAGGCCTGAAGTCAATTCTCAGGTTGCCTACGTTCCCCTTTTTGATTTTTCCAAATACATAATTTTGAGTTGGGGCTCAGGTTTACGTAGTTCTTATCACACATGTTATATCTATTGATAATACTTTTTCAGTCGATCCATGTTGACTGGTGAATGCAGTAACTGTCCGTCCAAATCAGCGAGTATAGCGGCACCCCCTGTATCAATCTCTTTGACAATGTATGGTCCTGTCCACTTCTGACCGAACTTTCCCCTTGGGTCTCTGGCTGGTTCTCGAATTTCTTTCAACACGATGTCATTCTTATTGATACCCCGAGTCTTCACTTTCTGGTTAAATGCTCGAGCGATTCTCTTTTGATACCCTTAGTGGTAATATGCGGCTTTCAATCTCTTCTCATCTAACAATGCTAACTCGTCATAATGTGCCTGTACCCATTCCAGCTCATTAACTTGGTTTTCTAACATTACCCTGAGGGAGGGGACCTCTAATTCAACAGGGAGAACTGCTTCCATCTCGTACGTGAGTGAAAATGGGGTTGCCCCAGTAGAGATCCTTTTAGTGGTGCGGTATCCCCACAATGCGTATGGTAACTTCTCTAGCCAATCTCGACAGGTGTCGGTCATCTTACTCAGGATATTTTTCAGATTCTTGTTGGCGGCTTCAACTGCCCCATTAGTTTGCGGTCGGTATGGCGAAGATCTGTGTCGGGTAATACCGTATTCTTCCATGACTGTATTAGCTTCTCCTTCGAAGTGGGTGCCATTGTCCAAGACGATCTCGTGTGGGACCCCATACCGGCAGATGATATTCCTTTTGAAGAATCGGGAAACTTTCTTGGCGTCAAGGGTCTGGAAAGACTCGGCCTCTACCCATTTGGTGAAGTAGTCGATGGCCACTAGTATGAATTCGTGGCCGTTCCTGGCTTTGGGCGAAATTTTCCCAATGATGTCAATTCCCCAGGTTGCGAAAGGCCAGGGAGCAGTCATGTTGTATAACTCCTTCGGAGGAAGTTTCTGGGACTTAGCGTAGATTTGACATTTGTGACAACAACGTACGTGATTAACACAGTCGTTTTGAAGGGTAGACCAGTAATAACCTTGTCTGACGATCTTGCGGGCAAGTGTATGACCGCTCATATGAGATCCGCAATCGCCCCCATGTATCTGATCCATTACTTTGACCGATTCTTCTTCGGTGAGACATTGAAGATGGGTCCCGTCGTAGTTCCTCTTATACAGTCTTCCGGCACAAAGTATGAACCCTGATGCTAGCCTTCTGAGTGTGACCCGTATTTTCTTATCCGTTTCCTTGGGATACTGATGATTTTTCAATAGGTTCCAGATGTCATAAAACTAAGTGGTTGAGTCCCCTTCCTTTTCATTCTCTACTTCAAGGGCCATGCAGTGTGCTGGTCCTGATTTCCTTTGTACTGTAAGAGTTATTTCTTCCATCCCCTCCGGGATATCGATCATAGATGCCAAGGTTGCCAATGCGTCAGCAAAACTGTTCTGTGACCTGGGGACATAGTAAAACTCCGAATGCTCAAATCTCCCCGCGATATCTTCCAGTCGAGAGAGGTATGGTACCAACTTCTCATCTCTGACCTTCCATTCTTGTAGCACTTGGTGGACTACCAATACCGAATCTCCGTACACTTGTATTCTCCGTATACCCCTTTGGAGTGCAATCTCTAATCCAATTATACAGGCTTCATATTCGGCCATATTATTGGTGCAGAAGAAGTCTAGACGATATGATATCGGAGAGTGAGCTTGGTCTGGAGAGAATAACAAGATGCCTACTCCATTCCCATTTTGGTTGGCTGCCCCATCGAAGTATAATTTCCAGTCTTCGTCGATCTTGACATTCATGATAGTTTCATCTGGGAATTCTGCTTCTTCTAATATGTCCCCCAATATCGGATTGTGGGCCAGGTAATCAGCTATGATCTTGCCTTTTACTGCCTTTTGAGTCATGTAGGTGATGTCAAATTCGGAGAGCAAGAATAACCATTTTACCATACGGTTTGAGAAAGCTGGTTTCTCGAAGAGGTATTTCAACGGATCAACTCGTGATGCCAGGATGACCGGGAAGACTAGCATATAGTGCCGTAATTTCTGCGTTGCCCAGACGAGAGCAGTGCATGACTTCTCCAATGGCGTGTAGTTTATCTCAAATGGGGATAATTTCTTGCTGATGTAGTAGATGGCTTGTTCCTTTCGTGTATCGGTCAGATGTTGGGCTAGCATGGCTCCTGCAGCCGAATCGGTGACGGTTAGGTATAGAATTAGCGGCAATCTGGTCTGTGGTGGGGCTAATACTGGGGGGTTGGAGAGATACTCTTTGATTTTATCAAAAGCTTCCTGGCACTGATCGTCCCACTCTCCCAGTGAAGATTTCCTCAGGAGTTTGAAGATGGGCTCGCAAGTCTGAGTGAGCTGAGAGATGAACCTACTGATGTATTGCAAATTACCCAAAAATCCCCGGACTTCTTTCTCGGTACGAGGCTCGGGCATTTCTTGGATAGCTCGAACCTTGGCAGGGTCTACCTCCATTCCTTTCTTACTGACAACTTAGCCTAGGAGTTTTCCCTTGGTTACCCCGAACACACATTTCTGCGGATTGAGTCTCATTTGGTACTAGCAGAGGCGGTTAAAAAAGGCTCGTAAGGCTGGTACATGGCCTTACCTTTCTTTTGATTTGATTATCATGTCATCCACATACACTTCCACTTCTTTGTGAATCATGTCATGGAAAATAGCGGTAGCTGCCCTCTGATACGTTGCCCTGGCGTTCTTCAGCCCGAATGGCATAACAGTGTAGCAGTATGTTCCCCATGGCGTGATAAATGCTATTTTCTTTTGGTGATCTGGGTGCATCTTGATCTGATTATACCCAGCAAAACCGTCCACAAATGACTTCAAGGCATGGTTGGCAGTATTATCTATTATCAAATCGATGTTGGGTAATGGGAAATCATCTTTTGGGCAGGCTTTATTGAGATCTCGGTAATCCACACACATGCGGACCTTCCCATTTGCCTTTGGAACGGGCACAATGTTGGCTAACCATAAAGGGTACTCGATCACCCGCAAAAACCTTACACTCAGTTGTTTCATCACTTCTTCTTTTACTTTCAGGGACCATTCTGGCGTAAGCTTTCTCAATTTTTGCTTGACGGTCTGAACTCCGGCTTGGTGTGTATCTCATGCATGACTATCTGACTGTTTAAACCCAGCATATCAACATAGGACCAGGCGAATATATCCACGTACTCATTCAGAGTTTGAGTGAATTCTTCTCTTTCTATCTCATTCAGACTTGCCCCAATACGGACCTCTTTCCTTTCTTCTTCTGTTCCGAGGTTAATTATAAGAGTGTCTCCTTCCTCGCTCTGTATACGTTGTTCCTCCCGTTCAGGGTGTTCGTTTAGTCTTTCCAACTCCATATAAGCAATTACAGAATTAACATTAACAGGATAACGCAAAATAGAGTCTTCTTCGTTAATAATAGTGCTTACAGGTACAAGTTTGAAAAGTAAATCCAGGAATGACTCCTCCCTATCCTTACCCCCACTCTTATCTTCCACCCTTACAATTTCACTCTTTCCCCTTTTTTCCTGATAATCCGGATCAGCGTGTATCAAGTGTACAGGGTCATCTCCTGACTCATTATCCTCTAGAGCCATGATGTCGAAAAGATCTCCGATCAATTCCTCCTCTTCATCTTTCTTATCTTCATTTTTTCTTTTCGGCCCGATCGTTATCTTGGTAGAGAAGCTGTGCAAAATGCTTTCTTTGAGATAGAGGTCTTCTTCATAAAATATTTCCCATCCTGGAAGGTTATCTCCATTGCTGTTTCTCCAAGGCTCCTGAAAACCGCAAAAGGAGAAGTTTTCTCATTCTTTGACGAAAAACCCATTCAGAGAGCTGAAACTCGGATATTGATGCCCTCGGCTCTGTTTTTCTTGGTTGTCTTCTTCGGTGTGTTAGTACCCCAAACCTTCCCTTTCGTACCTCGTTATCGGTTCCAAAGCTTGAAGTAATCCTGGCTGTCCCATTCCCAGACTGCCTCCAGGTAAGTATTTCATCATCCTCAGCATCTTCGTGATCTTGCTGCTGAGACCGGGATATTATCGGGGGGAAGATACTCGATTCTTTGCGTGGTGAGAGCTTGTACATGAGGCTCATAGGAAAAGCCCCCAGCTGTATGCTCTGGCTTCCGATACCCAGAACAGGTAATTCCAGATCTGCCAAGGTCCACGGACTCTAGTTTGGATGGTGATTTACATTTCTTCGAATGGTATACTTGATCTTCTGGTGTAAGAGGAGGGGAGTGCTCCTATGTCATGTAGCCATGCCTCTTCCTAACAGGAGGTTGAAACTGAGGAATGTCTATGATTTGGAACTCGCTGGAAAGTTTTCGTGACCGACCATGAATCTAGCTTTAGGGAACCCAGAACGGCCTCCTGTATTATCATAGGCTCTAACAGTCACAGCTGACGGAGAATGCTCTGAGTCTAAGATACCATACATTTAGGCGGTCTTCAGGGACAGACCGTTTATAGTCGACCCGTTGTCGAGATGAGAACTTGCGGCAGGATTTTCCCTCGGGTCCTGATAGAAATATGAAGAGCCAAACTGTGTTTCTCCCCAATGGAGATAAGTCTTCATCTGAAAATGACAGACTTCTTTGAACTGTAAGTGACCCAATCATGTTTGGCAGTTGTTCGGGCGTAGAGTCTGTTGATATGACGGCCTCATCTACGAGTTTGATGAAAGCGGTCCTATGAGGTTTGGGAGGCGACCAGGAGGCCGCCCCAAATGGTGATATGTGCCTGAGTTTCTTCAACTGTTCCAATACCCCGATCGTCTCCTATTTCCTTAGGAGGAATTGATTTCTCGACATCGATTAGCGGGGACTGATATATACCCTTCCCGAACGGGTAATTTTGTTTGTATCCAAAGAGATGTTGGTCTGATTCCTCTGAGACTTCGATGATTTTGGTTCTGTCGACCAACTGAAGCTTGGGGGAGGTTTCTGTCATACAAATTGTCTCCTTAGGGGGCCTCGGGGCTTCCATGGTTGTTTCTTCTTATCCTGGGGTCCATCCTATCCCTGTTTTTCTGGATTGGTCTTGATTGTGAGTGGTTGTGGATCCCCTGATTAGTCTTTCCTAACCCCTGCCCGGGTGAGGAAGTTCATTTTAGCCATCCATTGGTCGATTATTGGATTGAGGCCTGGGGCCACTTGAGCCTTTGTTGGTAGCACAACTGGTGTTTTTGTAGGCTGGGTCATCTCGGTTAAGTCTTACTGGATCAAAGCCTTCTTCATCAGTGGTCAAGGCGTTAATTCCTGTAGGTGGAGCATGGTTGGGAAGGGGTTGTTGGTAACAATTGGGCCCGCGGTGCGGTATAGTACCAGCCTCGATTAGGTCTTGAATACGATGGCGGAGAGCCAACAACGTTCCGTGTCATGGCCTGCGGCCTGATGTATGCACAATTCTCATTCATTTTCCAGGTGCCGGAATAGATTCGGTGGAGGACGTTGGTTAAGTGGAGTGAGTAGTCCGGCCTTTCGAAGTAGTTCCAGGCTTTTGACCAGGGTAGTGGGAAGGGTACAGAAGTTTCTTTTCTCTTGTGCTTCGTGTGCTCGAAGAATCTCCTTGTGCGGGGCCAATTCATCGGAGGTGCTTGTTGTGGCTGTTGAAACGAATTTTTGTGATATGGGTATGAGCTTATTTGGTTAAAGTGGAGAGTGGGCCATTTTTTCCCTGCGTATGAGGGCTTTCTTGGTATCATTCTCTGCTTTCTTAGCCAATCTTCTTCTACTTGTGACCCCATGCTTTACAAGGCTCCTGAAGTGTGGAACACATGCTTTCCCGTACTACTTAATACAGCTGGAGTAAAATTCCTCTATATGATTTCCAACTGTTCTTCTTCATCGGGCCGTTTGGACATTGGGAGGCCATCTCTCTCCAACGTGTGATGAAATCGCTAAAGCTTTCTTTTCTCACCTTGCTTATGCATTTCCAAGTTGCTTGCGAGTAATTTCCAAATCTTCATTGGACCCATATTTATTCATGAACTCTTTGACAATATCTCCCCAAGTCGTCGTGTGGAGTCTCCCAGATCGAAAAACCATCTCAGGGCGGCCCCCGTGAGAGTCATGTGTAAAGCCTGAGCCAATTCTGGCTCTCCATAGCCTGGTACTTGCATGGATCTGATGTAGGATGAAGATGATGTTGGGGGGCGTGGTCCCTGTAAATTTGGTGATGGAAGGAGCTTGAATCCCTGAGGCAATCTTGCTTCTGGGAGGAAGGGAAAAAGCATTCATATCTGTAATCTCATCTCCTCCTTTTATCAAGGAGATCCCTCTTTGCAGAACCTTCATCTGCTTTTTTAATTTCTTCATTTCTTCACTTTCTCTCGACACCTCATCGGGCTATTCCTGAGCTATAACCGATTCTGCATACACTGCCGGAGTCGGTTGATGTTGTGGGTATTCATTGGGAGGGGCTAGTGGGCCAGTGGTAGAATAGTCTTGCGGCAACTTGCGCCATGGTTGTATTGGGATCAAGACCTTGCTGAGGTTGTGGCTAGATGATGGATGGCTCTTGTTGCTGATAAGTGGGTCCTGAATCCGGGGCCCATTGATTCTGATTGTTGGGGTCGGTCTGAACGGGACCGGCGATGACAGGGCCCGTTTGAGGTGGATTGGTTCCTTGAACTGGGGGAAGTACTTGCGATGACTGCCCTTGATCTCGATTCGGTGGAAGTCGTTCGAACCCCAGTGGCGCGACCTGCCCGGCTGACAACTCTTCTACTCAAACTCGGGTACTCTGTTGTTCATTCATGAGGTTTGCCAGACTCATGCTAACGGTCATTAGCAAACGATGCATCTCGGCTAAAGTCGGCTGAGCTGCAGATGCCTCGGCTAGGCTCTGATCTGTCTCTTGATTTTCGCGTCCATCGACCATCGCGGGTGTGCTTGGTCTTACTAATCTTCCGGTGAGATCCCGACCAGCCTAACCTTCCAGACTGTCGTTGTATTACGGCTGTAGACGGAACCATGGGCGAAGATGAGGAAGACTATGATGTGTCTCAATTTTGCCAAAAGAACCATGAAGAAAGAAAAAACAACAAAAAACCAAGTTTCGGGTGTTTTAGAAAGACACGTCAACAACAACTTGAGTGAATTCCCAGTGGGAGTTTAGGATAGGCAGCAAAGTGCTCCTTGGGTTATCCTATTTGTCCCGAATTTTGAAAAACTCATCTTTTGATTTTATGAAAATTTGGAATATCTCTCCTCTTGAGTTGCTTTTCATGGGAGATGTACCGGGGAAAGTCACAACGAGGTGATCTCGATGTAAATTTCTACGACGGAGGTTGGATAGCCTCCGGCCGTACTTGCCAATATCTGGGGGAGATATACATGACAAGGCCCTACGTGGTACGAACTCCTCACGGTTGATAAAAAAGTATAAGAGTGTTCTATCTTTGACTCTTCCTATATGCAACGCAGGTGTAATGCAAGGTGAAGGCTTTAGGCTCCCTCCTATTTGGCAAGACCTCGCGATATACCCTGTAGGTCGGAAAATACCCTAGAGGGGGGGTGAATAGGGTTTTAAAAACTTAATGCGGAATTAAAACGTTTTTAAAATATTTATGTAAAGCAAATTAGTTAAATAAGTTTATCAAGGAAAACAATCAATTAAATAATCAATCCCAATAATAAGCAATAATATAAGCAACTTTAATCAATTAATATAACAAATAAATAAAGAGATTGAGTAAGAAAGATTGAACCAATTTGAAGTCGAATATTTTTTGTCCACACGGTTCGGCTTGTTCCCCCTACTCCGCACTCGGTTAGTTCCCTGAGAATTTCCACTATAACCGATCTCCTTCCGGGTGAAGATCAAACCTCTACAAGTGTATTCTTCTCACACACTCTTACAAGTATTGAAACACCCTCAATACTCTCACAAGAAATCCCTCTTGCTAATCTATGAGATACACCTCTCACAATTATGATTCAAAATGAGTTTTGGTGACAAACACCAATGTACAATATCTCTCTTGTATATGACAAAATACAAATGAAGCTCACACTAAGTGATATCAAAATTGATCAAAATATATAGCTCAAAAATGAAGAATATGATCAATAATACTTGAATAACTTTGTATATATGTAAAAAAAGTTTGTAGAATGATTCAAGTGTGTTAAAACATGTCTAAGACATCATATTTATAGCTTACAAAATCATATGGCCGTTGGGGATGATTAAGAGAGGTTTTGGCTCCAAGGTATACATTTTCAAACTTTCCAACAGCTAGTTTTGACAAAACAATTCAAAATTGTTTTGTTAATTTCTCTCAATTAGACCGTTGGATCATGCTCAATTTTTTGTCAAAATTTCCAGGAGATGTTGTCTAACTACTGTAAAAATTTCAAAATGATCGGAGTTCAGGAAGGCCTCCATTTTACCGTTAGATCAAAACTGGGCAAAAATTGAGCGAATTTTAAACGATAAATAAAAATATTTTTCCAATTTAATAATTTAGTTCCAAATAAAATTCTAATGATTTTTGAACCTCAAATATATGTTTCTAAGATACCCATTTTTATTATAGCTTAAAATATGATCATTTAAAATTAATATGAATTTATTTTGAAACTCGGTTTTTGTAAAATGATGTTTTTCAAATAAATTCAATTTCAAGCTAGTTTGAATCAATCTTTAAAAGATGCATGAATATGTTTGAGCTATATAATCAATCAATTAAGAAACTTTACATTAATCCTAAGCAAACACTCAATTACCGAATAGATGAGTCTTCGAATGCTTCGATTTGTTTCTTCAAATTGATTCTTCACTTAAAGCTTTTCCCTTGAAGCTTTTGCATATGATTCTTGATCTTTGTGCTTCATGGTTTTGCATTGCTAGCTTGTGGGTGATGAGATTGATCTTCTTGTCTTGTCCAACGCTTGTAGAAGAATGATCTGAATTCGGGTAGATCGGTTTTAGTCGAATGCTTCGTTGACTTGATCGGATATTGATTGAATGATCCTTGTCAAACTTCCTTTGAGGAATCATGCTATTCTTGATTTTACAAATAAGAAATCTATAATCTTATATCAAGAACATGTTAAATTACACATGATTAATTTATTGTTATTATCAAAATAAGATTAAGACCTTCAAGGTCAACATACCCTAGGGGCGGGTACGTGCAAGAATCTTTTGATATACTTCCCGGGTACGTGAGTGTTCTCGTCACTCGATATACCTCGGGGGCGTACTTGGCCAAGGAGAGTGGAAGTAAATGCTTTCGGTTTATGTCGGCCCAAGCAAGCCAACTCCCTACTCACTTATAATACTTCCGAGGGTTCGGGGTAAATTCACACTCGTAGAACCAATGCATGATTTGTGAAAGTGCGTGCAAAACAAGAATTTTTTAAAAGTTTTGATTGCAAATATATTATCTTCGAGGTGTATTTTGAAAACGCCATTTTTATTTAAAAAAGATATTTCTTTACAATCATATATAACATAAAGGGGAAATCCTAAACATATGTCTATGTCAATGAATGGACTCTAATGCGCCTCTAGGTCAGGTCAACAATAAAATCCAGGCACCACGTCAGGGGGCAAGACGGGAAATAACGATCCCCGTCCTAGTAAGCGAAAAGGCAACCAAGGTTATATCAGACTCCCAACGTGGCCAAAAATGGAGTCTTTCCTATCGGTCTTCTATATGCATGATAACTCAACACAAAAACGCAAGATGCTTGTTTTAAGAAAACCAGAGTTTACTCGAGAGTCGTGGATTGGGGTGTTCACAGACCCTCTCGTCCCGGGATTCTTGTCCGCAAGAATTCCGGGACGATAAGAAGACAACGATTCACGACTCTCGGGCGAATCTCGATGCGGTGATAATTGAATCAGAATATACCCTTTCCTGGCATATGGATCTCGTTGCGTTCCAGGCGATGCAATCTATGACCGCTTCTTTCCTTTCGGCTAGGCGACCCGATGCATCACTCTTTTCTTCCGTCTACCCTCAGTGGTGCGTTACCCTCAGCGGCACACCACCCTCGGTGTGCAGGACTCCATGCGAGGAGTTTTGACAATTCGTTGTGTCCAAATGATCATAACGAAAAAGTGCTTCAAAGGTTTCCTATTTCTTAAAGAAGAGAGTGTTTCTAGTTTTCAGATGTATCCCTTTGTGGGGATGCGGTGTAAGAAGAAATCAGTATCTTCTGAGAAAATTTGAAAAACTCCCATCGTGGGGAGTGTGGGGATAGAGTTATTCCCTTCGTGGGGAATGCACGGTAAAGGTTATTTCCCTTCGTGGGGAAAGGGGATCGGAAAAAAAACTCCCATCGTGGGGAATGCGAAGAATTCCTAACTCTAAGGAATCCAGGAAAAATTCCCTTCTTGGGGAATAGGCGGTAAAGGTTATTTCCCTTCGTGGGGAAAGGGGATCGGAAGAAATTCCCATCGTGGGGAATGCGAAGAATTCCTACCTTTGAGGAATCCGAAAAATTCCCTTCGTGGGGAACACGTGGAGTCGTTATTTCCCTTCGTGGGGAAAGGGGTTTCGGAAAAATTCCCATCGTGGGGAATGCGAAGAATTCCTAACTCTGAGGAATCCGAAAAAATTCCCTTCGTGGGGACCACGTGGAGTCGTTATTTCCCTTCGTGGGGAAAGGGGTTTCGAAAAAATTCCCATCGTGGGGAATGCGAAGAATTCCTAACTCTGAGGAATCCGAAAAAATTCCCTTCGTGGGGACCACGTGGAGTCGTTATTTCCCTTCGTGGGGAAAGGGGTTTCGGAAAAAATTACCATCGTGGGGAATGTGAAGAATTCCTAACTCTGAGGAATCCGAAAAAATTCCCTTCGTGGGGAACACGTGGAGTCGTTATTTCCCTTCGTGGGGAAAGGGGTTTCGGAAAAATTCCCATCGTGGGGAATGTGAAGAATTCCTAACTCTGAGGAATCCGAAAAAATTCCCTTCGTGGGGAACACGTGGAGTCGTTATTTCCCTTCGTGGGGAAAGGGGTTTCGGAAAAATTCCCATCGTGGGGAATGCGAAGAATTCCTAACTCTGAGGAATCCGAAAAAATTCCCTTCGTGGGAAACACGTGGAGTCTTTATTTCCCTTCGTGGGAAACACGTGGAGTCTTTATTTTCCTTCGTGGGGAAAGGGGTTTCGGAAAAATTCCCATCGTGGGGAATGCGAAGAATTCCTAACTCTGAGGAATCCGAAAAAATTCCCTTCGTGGGGAACACGTGGAGTCGTTACTTTCTTTCGTGGGGAAAGGGGTTTCGGAAAAATTCCCATCGTGGGGAATGCGAAGAATTCCTACTTGAAGAATTCGGGAAATTCCCATCGTGGGGAACACGTGGAGTCGTTATTTCCCTTCGTGGGGAAAGGGGTTTCGGAAAAATTCCCATCGTGGGGAATGCGAAGAATTCCTACTTGAAGAATTCGGGAAATTCCCATCTTGGGGAACGTGCGGTAAGTGTTATTCAGACACTGCTTTGTTGTTTTAAGAATAATATGCTAGAGAGAACTGCTTCGCGAGTTGGAGTGCCTTTTCTTTCCCATTCCTTTCTATCCTCAGTTTTGACCTTTGGCTTTATCGGGAGTCGAAATTTTGGATCAACTTTTCTTAAAACAGTCGAACCGTTGTGCATGAATTTGGGATCTGACATTTCTCTACCCTCAGCCTTCCTCTCTTCGGTCATGGGGACAGAGTTTCGCTTGAATTTCTCAATCATCCTCAGGCTACCCTCTGGTTTTTCTACAGGGAAGATGTTGGTCCTGTATCGTTTTCTGTTTTTCGATACCCTTATTGCTCCCTCTTTTGATTATCCGGCCTTTTCATTTTGGGCTTTCGGACTTTCCTTGCCTTTTTATTTCTTGGCTTTTTCCAAAACAGGAGCCTTACTCACCTAAGATGTAGCCCTCCGCCTTTTGGCACAGCTGTCACTCTTAGTGTGGCTCTCCCTGTCGATTTTCTTCATTTTTTTTTATTTTTTAATTTTTTTTTTCACTTTTTCCTCACTTGGACCAACGGGATTTTGCCCTTTTCTACTCTTTCAATTTTTTCTGGTACCCGATTCCTCTTTTACACCTTCCCCGTTTATCTGTCAGATTCGAGCCTTCCGGATAATAGATCGATCCTTTTGAATTTCGGTTCCTCCACAGACTTTGGAATGTCAAGCTTCGGGCATTGATGAGTCATCTCGTGCGTGTGTGTGAGTCTTGGTCCTCTTGTGTTGGAAAAAGGTTAATTCAGAACTTATCAGTGTCTTCCCCCCCCCTTTTTTTTTTTTTTTGGGTCAAATTGGTCAAAAATGAGGGTAGCCGCACGGGGTAGTCGCAGGGCGTGCGGCTGGGAGCATGCGGTTGGGGGTAGCCGCAGGGTTTGACCCCCCAGCCATACGGCTGGGAGCCAACCGTACGGTTGGGGGCCAGCCGTACGGCTGGCTAGCCTGCGGCTGGCTCCTATTTCCTATAAATAGTGGCCTGTTTTGAATCATTCCTCACCACTTCTTCCTGCAACTTCTCTTTCTAGCATACAACTGTCCAATTTTCAAAAAGTTTTAACGAGTGTCTTATACAAAGTGAGTGATGGCGTTTGCGAGGCTACTATCGGTTTTCGTGTTCATGATGATGGGGGGCCCACCGGAGGGCGGGGAGGCGCCGGAGCTACTCCCTGGCGATGAGATGGATTCTATCACAGCGATGATGGACGGATGACTAGTATGTGCGAGACGCCATGACGATTGGGAGGGGGTGGCTTGGGAGGGTCCACTGGGGGCGGACGGGTCGTTGCAGCGAGTGATGTATCGTGACGTGCCCTCGATCTCGCCGGGAGAGGGACGGGAGTGGCTACTGATGGAGCCTGCGGCACACGAGATCCGTCGCCGTACTCGGGTATATGCTGATTTCTATGCTCTGATATTTTAAAATATGCAATGCCATGATATGCATGAAATATTATAAATTTAATAATTACTTGCCATAATCGACATACTTAACATAGTTTACTTAAAATCTATATTATCCAGTATTAAGTAGTGAGTTCTAAAATGTTATTATTAAAACATGTGATTGTGTCAGAGGATTGGACGATGCCGTGGTATCACTCGTGCTGCACCGGAGTTACGAGATCAGCTACCCCCGCTGGTGAGGGCCTATTTGAGCGCGACCCCATTCGGACGATTCATCGAGGTGCTTCCTGGCGGAGAGTTCCAGCGATCAGTGAGTCTGCCGACGGTATTGGGGGAGAGATGGTGGGATACGACTCACACCTTCCATTGGAGTTGGGGCGAGATGACGCTGACCCCGGAGGACGTGTTCGTGCTGACGGGACTGCCATTTGGAGGAGAGGCTCTGGCGCCCAACCCTCGGTTGCGAGTTACTCAAGATGGGATGGGTGCGGCACTAGGTTGGAGGTCGAGTCGGATCGTGGCAGACGGGATACCCCACACTGCGATGGTTCATCACATCGAGGCAGAGAGCGAGAGGTTTGGGGATGGACCGATGACACGGCAGGAGGTTCGGCATCTGTCTCGGTGCTTTATACTGCTATTGATACACGATTTCTTCTACGCACGGGGCGGCGACAACCTACGGCTATGGTGGCTGCCTTACTTGCCGTTCTTCGACCAACTGTACACATTTGCCTGGGGAGGATACGTGCTGGCGGTGCTATACGAGTCGATGGACTTGGTGTGCCGGCATATGGAGCTCAACCATCGCGGACTGGTCACGCTTTGGGAGGTAATTACTTAAACAAAAAAACTCAATTATCTTTTTATGAGAAAAGCGTGCGATTGTTAAATAAAATTTGACGGTTTTTTCCTAAAAAATGTGATAATTTGCAACAGATGTGGTTTATTGCACATACCCATCAGGGTATTGGTCAGATCCATTTGCATCCGACCTTCACAGATGAGTTCCCGCTCTTCAGACGGTATTATAGCGGGAACATAGTTGGGGTGTATCGGTATCTGACCCCGGACGTCAGTGCGGGCGACGTCTCAGGCCTCCAGCTAGATCGGGTATGAGATTGACTTAACTGAGATTTTAATTATTTTCGAAAAAGAAAGTTAAGTTATTTATTAGCGTATGTTCAATGTGGCAGGTGCAGTGGAGCCCATGGCCTGCATTCGTGACGCAACAGTGGGGGTATGCGGATGCGTTGGCGGCGGCCCGTTCGAGGCGGCTATTTTTGCACGAGTACTGTGCGGCCTTCTACCTGGGAGAGCGCGTGGTGCGGCAGCACACTCCTGGGCTAGGCTTTAGGGTTCCGGCCTGGCCTCCAGCGGCAATGAGGCGGCCGGGCACGCTATCCGGAGAGGAGCGGGCTGCGTTCTTGGGAGGCGTCCCGATGGAGGGTTTGCTGGTTGAGGGAGAGTATGGGACCTTCGCGCACCGCTACTTGATGCGAGAGATGAGGGGGGTGCGCGGCAGAGTGATATACGCAAGGTACGCTGCTGTCGGGGGAGATCCGTTGTTCATCCGGGGGCAGCTGTATATCTCACAGCGGGTCCCACATCAGTCTGCCCCTGGGCCGAACCGGAGGGCTAAGGGGATCGTGGATTCGGACGATGAGGATCCGCATGGAGAGAGGGACGAGGAGCCGTAGCATGTGGAGGAGGAGGAGGAGGACGAAGGGGGGTCGGAGGAGGTGCCCTTGGGAGGAGGCAACTGCGGGTCACCCCCGGTTGGGTCAGGAGGAAGAGGGGTCGAGGGGCCGACTGCTGCGGTCTCGCCTGGACGAGGTAGGGCTGCGAGGGGCGGGAGGAGTCCATTGGGAGGTCGGAGTCCAGTATCGAGGCCGCCTATTCCACCGGCGATGGCAGGGAGGACACCTCAACTGTCGTCAGAGGATATTAGGCAGATGTTGGAGGCGGCGCAGATGCCAGAGGGTCGCGGGTCGATGTCGGGATCGTCCCCTGTGTTTGCGCCAGGAGATATGGATTGGGCCCAGCATGTATCTTTCTCACCGTTACTGCGCACGCCTGTTGGTTCGCCTGGTGCCGGGTCGGTGGGTTTGAGGCCGTATTCGCTGTCGACTCCATCATCAGGTGCGGCCCGCGGTATAGTTTTGCGAGAGTTAGGGGAGAGGGAGGCGCAGTTGCAGGCGGAGGCAGGTATAGGCCAGGCTCCGGCGGGCGAGGCTGGTGACAAGGGGAAGGGGAAAGCAGTGGCGCCTGAGCCCGAGGTGGGAGAGGATACCGGGGAGGACACACCCCCGGTGGGCGGCGTTGGCGGAGCTGGTCCGTCACAGGCTGGTGGGGCGTCGACGTCCTACTCGATTCCGGAGTACCCGCGGGAGATTCCCTACCTAGATCTTGGTCTACCGAAAAGCTACCGGATTCCCGATATACCTGTGGACGATGAGCGGATGGGGGCCCTAGCGCATGTCTCGGACGAGGAGGTATGTTATCTTGTAAAAAGATGGTACATGTGTGGGTTTATGAATGTTGTTGACTGGTAATTTTGGTTTTGACAGAGGGGCTCATTCCTGCTTTGCGAGGTAGCTGAGTTGTTGAGGAGCTACTTCAACATGTACGGGCTGCTGACATTTGCGGCTCCCTTCCCTACGGAGTACATGAGGCAGTACAGCAGGCGCCTGGCGGGCGATACGACTGCCACCTATCATCCGTCACGCTCGCGGTCTCGATCGGCGGCGCCGTCCCAGTCGGTTCAGCAGTCGAGGCGTACTTCCCGGCTTGGTCCTTCTCCTCATGGCGAGGGTCGTACAGTCTCGGAGAGTCCAGCAGAGGGTGCGGGAGAGACGGAAGCGAAGCGGCCGCGTATGATGGATCCTCCCCCTTCTCCTCAGCGTTGACGTTTTTGAGTGATGGGTCGATAATGTTAGGTTTTGTTTTTAGAAAAAACAATTTTAATTTGAGTTAGTTAACTTAGTTATGTTTTTTAATAAAAACTTTGTTAATTTAGTGGTTAATTTTAAATATGTTTGTTTTGTTAAGAAAAGACGTTGATTTATCAGTGTGATCGGTTTTGCTTTATGAATAAAATATTTATGCTTTTTAGAGAAAACATGTTTGCTTGTGATGTGTTGTGAATGTTGTAATATTTATTGTGATTGTGTTTGGAAGAAATGGTTATATAACACATGTTGGTAAAAAACATTTTGAACTTGAGAAAAATAAAAGATGATTAATTAATTATATGCATTGGCGAAATTGTTAAAAGTGACTGAATTTTAATTATGAAAATTGTCAAGTACTCGTGTTGGCAAGTGATTATTAAACTTATATGCATGCAATGAATGGATCGTTCTTCCTGAATAGAGTCTGGCAACATTCATACAATAATGTATTATTGTGAAGAAGAATTTTGGAAAAACGGAGATTTTTGGCCAAAGGGGAAGAGCCAACCGCACGCCCCACCCGCAAAGGGTGGCCGTACGGTTGGCAGGCTAGCTGTACGGTTGGCATCCAGCCGTACGGTTGGGCTGTGCATTTTTGCTATAAAAAGAGCGCGAATTTGTCCTTTTTCCTCATCAAGATCACTATTCACTCTAGTCTTCTAGCCTAAAACCACTCTTCTTGCTCTATCATCATGTCTACTTTTCATACCCACGATTCTTTCTCCCTTCTGACCGACTTTGTATCTTTAGCCGAGGCTGATTGCGGTCTCAATTGGGGCGACCTGAGCCACCTTCACCGTTGGTGCTCGCATGATATTAACTTTTCTTTCTTGCTTGGTCTTACTGAGTTCTGGGATGCTGAGGATCATTGTTTCCGCATTGGGTTAGACGAGCTCTGCCCTACGATCGAGGAGTTCACTTTGCTGATGCGCCAGGACCTCTCATGGCCGTTGGCGTCTTTGCGGGATGCGAGGAGCCCACGGGTTATGCTGGCGGAGTTATTGGGTTTGCGGGAGAATGAGTGTCGACCGATGATTGTAGACGGACGGCTCCACTTACGTCGCCTGGCCGATTTCTTCATGCAGCATGGCGATGATCCGGCTTATTTCTCAGGTCGGACTGCTGCCTGTATGATCTTTACTTTTTCTCAGATGCTTCTAGTTACTGATGATGCCATCATGGTTGATCCTTTGATTATTCGGGTGGTGTCTGAGGCTAGATGCGGCCATTTGGTGACTCCCATCCTACTAGCGGAGACACTGAATGGTCTAGACGCCGTGGTTCAGTGCCGACTTAGCCACTTTCGGGGTAGCCCATATCTGCTGTATATGTGGGTTACTGAGAAATTTCGATATCTGGAAACTCGGCTTCCCTGGGACTCTCGGCACTTCTTTCAGCGTCCTGATTACGCCCGGATTCATCGTCTGTCATCATATGATTGGGCTGTCCGTTTTTCTGAGTCCTCTTCTTCGATACGTTGGGAGGTTCCATGGTGGCGTATGAGGACTATGATTACGAGCATGGGTGGGCAGAACTACCTTCGATTTCGCGGTTTGAGGGAGACATCGTTCTATATACCCGGGAGGCTAACGAGACAGTTCGGTGTTCCTCTGAGTATACCCCTTCCACTGAGGAATTTTTCTTCGGTGGCTCTTCCCGTTACCCCGAGATTGGAGACTACGCTGCAGAGCTTATGGTCTACCCGCTATGTTCGACGATTTCGTGCAGGAGAGGTTGGCATTACCCGTGCGACTCGGTCTGATGTCGTGTTGCATATCTGGCGTCGGGTTCGACAGACCATTGAGCATGAGCCTATGATGATGAGGTGGTTCCGGTTTGCGGATTCCCGAGTGATAGATGAGACAGTTCTTGCTTCTTATCATACCATGGAGCGAGAGATGATCTTATATTCTGTAGACGATTGATGGCTTTAGGTTAGGTCTAGTATACTGAAAGCTTTTTGTATGTAGGTAGATTGACCCGTAGTAGAAGCATGCAGTAGTTTGATGTAGGTTTTGTTTACATGAAAAGTATGTAGTAGCTTGACTTTGATTATATGGAAAATCTCTTTCTGTCCCCCTTCTTTCGTCCCAATGAATGAATATTATTATAATGAATAGATCGGGCCTGAATGTCCTATTCAGGTTGCCTACGTTTCCCCAAATAGTATATTAAAGATCTTTTTACTTTTGCCTTTACTCATGGGGCTCAGGTCTCCGTAGTTCATGAATACAAGCTTACTGGTAGTATTTCTTCAATCGGTCTAGATTGACCGGTAAGTTCAACTCTTGACCATCAATGTCGGTAAGGAGCACGGCACCACTGGATAAGATTTTGGTAATAATGTAAGGGCCTGTCCACTTTGGCAAAAATTTTCCTCGTGGGTCTCTGGCTGGTTCACGGATCTCTTTGAGTACTAAATCTCCGACTATGATGTTTCTGTCTCGGATCTTTTTATTAAAGGCTTTAGCAACACGTTTTTGATACCCTTGATGTTGATACGAAGCCCTCAAACGATTTTCATCAATCATTGCCAACTCCTCATATCGCGCCTTTATCCAATCACTTTCAGTGACTTGGTTTTCCAAGACAACCCGTAAAGAAGGTATTTCCATTTCCACTGGTAAAACTGCTTCCATGCCATACGTAAGGGAGAAAGGTGTTGATCCCGTAAAACCCTCTCAGTAGTTCGATATCCCCAAAGTGCATATGAAAGTTTTTCGGGCCAATCTCTGCCGGATCTGATCATCTTACTAATGATGTTCTTTAAATTCTTATTAGCAGCTTCAACGGCCCCATTTGTTTACGGACGATAAGGAGAAGATTTGTGGCGTTTGATGCCGTACTCTTCCTTGATTTCGTTGGCTTCACCCTCAAAATGCGTCCCATTATCGGATATGATTTCATGTGGCACCCCATATCGGCATATAATGTTCTGACGAATGAATCGAGCTACTTTCCGGGCATTCAAATCTTTGTAAGACTCAGCTTCAACCCACTTGGTGAAATAATCAATGGCTACCAGAATATATTCATGCCCATTGCTTCCTTTTGGCGAGATCTTACCAATTATGTCGATACCCCAGATGGAAAATAGCCAAGGAGATGTCATGGGATACAACTCTTTTGGTGGGAGTTTATGCGCCTTGGCGTATATTTGGCATTGGTGACATCCTTTGACATAGTCAAAACAATCTTTTTGCATCGTCGACTAGTAATACCCTTGTCGCACTATTTTTCGTGCCAATGTATGACCGCTCATGTGTGGACCACACTCACCACTGTGGATTTGTTACATCATTACTCGGGATCTTTCTTCATCAAGACATTGAAGGTGTATGCCATCATCATTTCTTCGGTACAATTTTCCCGCACAGACGATAAATCGGGATGCAAGTCGGCGAAGTGTGACCCGAGTAGTTTTGTCGGTATTAGGCGGGTACTCATTATGCTTGAGCAATTGCCAGATATCGTAGTACCAAACATTCTTATCAATCTCATTTCCACTCTCAACGTCGAGTGATAGGCAGAATACTGGATTTATCCGCTTCTGAATCTGAATCTGAATTTCTTCTCTTTCTCCCGGAATTTCAATCATCGAGGCCAGAGTAGCTAAGGCATCAGGAAAATTGTTCTGTGTTCTCGGGATGTAAAAGAATTCAATACAGTCGAATTTCTCAGAGGTTTCTTCAAGTTGGGCTAAGAATGGAACAAGCTTTTCCTCTTTGATCTTCCATTTTTTCAAGATCTAATGAATAATGAGGGCGGAGTCTCTGAATACCTGAATCTTGCGAACCCCCTTCTGCAAAGGAATTTCTAACCCGACAATGCATGCTTCGTATTCCGCGATATTGTTAGTGCAAGGAAACTCCAGGCGAAAAGACATAGGGGCATGGGTTTGATCTGGGGAAATTAGCAGGATCCCGATTCCATTCCCATTTCGGTTGCAAGCCCCGTCGAAATACATTTTCCATTCATCATCTTTCGTAATTTCTATGATACCTTCGTCGGGAAATCCAAAGTTCTGTAAGTCGGTGTCAATAATAGGATTACCCGCTAAGTGGTCTGCTATGATTTGTCCTTTGACAGCCTTTTGAGTTACATAGGAAATGTCGAATTCTGAAAGTAGGAACACCCATTTAGCCATTCGATTAGTCAACACTGGCTTTTCGAACAAGTACCGCAAGGGATCTAGACGAGAGATTAAGATCACGGAAAATACCAACATATAATGTCGCAACTTCTGGGTAGCCCAAACTAACGCGGCGCATGATTTCTCTAAAGTTGTATAATTTTGTTCTCCCGGAGAAAACTTTTTGCTGAGGTAGTATATTGCCTGTTCAGTTCTTGTTTTCAACAAATGTTGAGCTAACATTGCCCCAACTGATGAGTCGTTGACTGACATGTATAGTATCAATGGAGTGCCTACTTGGGGAGGCGCCAAGACTGGCGGTTTGGCCAAATATTGTTTAATCTTGTCGAATGCTTCTTGGCATTGCTCGTTCCACTGCCCATCCGAGCTCTTTTGGAGTAGCTTAAAAATTGGTTCACATGTTCGAGTCAACTGTGAAATAAATCTGCTGATGAATTGTAGTCTCCCGAGAAAACCCCGTATTTCCTTTTCAGTTTTAGGGACTGGAATTTCTTGAATAGCCTTAACCTTTGCCGAATCGACCTCAATTCCCTTTCTGCTGACTATATACCCCAGCATCTTGCCTTTGGTGACCCCGAACACACATTTCTGAGGATTCAAACGCATTTGAAATTGCATGAGCCGTTCAAAGAAAACACGAAGAGTCTCCACATGACTTGCCCGGTCTAATGATTTGATGATCATGTCATCGACATACACTTCGACTTCCTTATGAATCATATCATGAAACAGAGTAGTTGCGGCTCGCTGATACGTGGCCCCGGCATTTTTCAATCCAAATGGCATGACGGCATAACAATAAGTTCCCCATGGCGTGATAAAAGCCGTCTTTTCCTGATGATCAGGATGCATTTTGATTTGGTTATATCCGGCAAACCCATCAACGAATGATTTTAAAGCATGATTTGCAGTGTTGTCGACAATGAGATCAATGTTTGGCAGTGGAAAATCATCTTTTGGACATGCAGCATTTAAATTGCGATAATCAACACAAACCCGTACTTTGCCATTAGCTTTTGGTACCGGTACTATATTGGCCAACCAAGTAGGGTATTCAACCACCCGTATGAATCCGACACCCAATTGTTTTGTGACTTCCTCTTTTTCCTTGAGCGACCACTCAGGTACTAGTTTTCTTAACTTTTGCTTGACAGGTTTACATTCGGGTTTAGTGTGAATTTCATGCATCACAATGTTGGCATCTAAACCCGGCATATCAGCGTATGACCAAGCGAAAACATTAACAAATTCTTTCAACAAATTTTCTAAGTCTGTTTTTTCATCATGGCTTAATTCGGCCCCAATTTTTATCTCTTTTTTGTCATCAGTCGTTCCCAAATTTATTGTGACCGTGTCCCCTTCAATGGGTTGTATTCTTTGTTCATCATTCAAATTTTCATTCATAACTTCAACATCACAAGAATCAAAGTAAGGGGAAAGATTGTCAATTTTATTGATAGAAACATCATTTGGCATAGATAGCATACATTCTAAATTTTGTACATTTCTATCAACATTTTTCTCTCTCCTTTTCTTCTTTTCTTCATCAACGGGACGTATGAGGTGGACGGGGTCCTCGAGATAGTCTTCTTCCTCAATTGCCATAACCTCAAACATGTCACCCAACATCTCTTCTTCTTCCAGTGGCTCGACAGGTGGCTTGGTTATCTTTAGCTTTGACGAGAAAGTATGGGTAAAGCCTTCGCCTATATACAAGTCTTCTTCGAAAAAGATTTCTAATCCCGGTTGTCGCTTTCCCTCTTCGTTTACCCATGGTTCTTGAAATCCGCAGTAAGGGAAATCTTCACCCTCTTTCACGAACCACCCATTTAATGATCTGTCAGTGAATACGGCCCTCTTTATATAGTCACCATTTCCCGCATATCCCAGACCAGCAAGAGGCCTCGGTTGTTGGTACGGTTCGATCATTTGCGCAATGCCGGTTTTGTATTTTCCCAAGCCAATCCCTGGTAAGAATTTCATCTTCCTCATCATTTGTACAACTTGTGCCTTCATGGTCGCCATGTCATCCTAGGGTAGATAATTCACAGTTTGAGTGGTGAGAGTTTTTACTTTCGGCTCATACGAAAATCCCCCGAGTTGGACATCTTGGCTTCCGATCCCTAATACTGGCGAGTTTTTCGGCATTATTGTTCTTTCAGGATCTCCTTTAACGATGATAATGTCGCCATTGAAAGGTATCTTCATTTTTTGATGAAGTGAGGAAGGGAGTGCTCCGACCTCATGTAGCCAAACTCGTCCCAATAGCAAGTTGAAGCTTGATGGAATGTCAATGACTTGGAACTCAGTGGTAAACGTGGCCGGCCCTATTTGCATACTCAGCATGACGGAACCCAGTACTTCTCTCTTGGTATTGTTGTATGCCCTGACCGTGACTGGTGATTCTTCCAATGTAGTTAAGTCAATACCCAAACGAACAGCGGTTTTCAGCGGGCACACATTAATCGTGGAACCGTTATCCACAAGAACATAAGGTATAGACATCCTATAGGCGACGACGGTGATGTGCAGGGCTTGATTATGGTCTCGACCGAGCGGTGACAGATCTTCATCGGAAAACCCAATTACTTGCTTTTGTATCCCCATTGAAGCGATCGTTGCGGTTAACTCATTTGGGGTGGATTCCAGAGGAACAACCGATTCATCTAACATTTTCATTAGGGCCATCCGATGTGGTTTGGATGCTACTAAGAGTCCCCAAATTGAGATTTGGGCTTGCGTTTTCTTTAACTGTTCAATAACACGCCCTTCTTCCGGATCTTTTGTTGGTTCTTTGGGAGCAGAGGCATCGGTAGGTTGCTTGGTACTTGGCGGCTGATAAACTCTCCCAGAACGGGTCAACTGTTGAACCCACGTGGCAACTGGATCATTTGCCTTTTCAGTTATCTCAACGGCGGTCGGAGGCGACTTTTCCTCGGTTTGCGAAACTTTACTCCAATCAAAAGCAATCATGTTTACTTGTGAAGAATATAAACTTTGACGGATGTCTCTTTTCACTGCTTTTCCCCGGTTATATCCGAGCCCTTGTCGCCTTGGATTGCCCCCAAGCTGTGGAAAGTGGGCGATCCCTTGATTTTGTTTGCCAAGCCCAAGACCGGGTATGAACTTCATTTGTTCCATCCAGCCCCTAACCTTTGGGCTAAATAGCTCTTGTGACCGTGTGGTTCGAGTTTCATCAACACAAAGTCCTAATGAGGTTTCGTCTTCGATATCTTTGACGATTTTCTGGGACTTTGGAGGAACGTATTCGGTGACTGTGGGTGAAGGCTTTAAATAGCCTAATTTCAACACTTCAACATTGTCTGTATTTACGGCGGGTTTAATCAGAAATACAGGATCTGGTACTTCTAAATCCTCGTCGATAGCGTTGATTCGGTGATTAGGAAGGGGATTTCTGGCAACATTTGGGGCTGACGGATCTGGGATTCTCTTGCTATCGATCAGGTTTTGGATAGCATGCCGTAGAGCCATACAGCTATCAGTAGTGTGTCCAAATCCCTGGTGATATTCGCACCGCTCATTCATGTTCCAATGAGGCGGTATCTGTTGTGGTAGAGGTCTCGGATTCATGGGATACATAATCCCAGCCTCTTTCAGTTGCTCAAACACTTTTCCCAACGGCCCCGGTAATTGTGAAAAATGTCGATCCCGTGAGCGGTTCTGATCAAACGTCCGGGGGTTGTTATTATTGTTGTTACGATACCCCGGTGTAGGATAATCCCCAATATTTTTCACAGAGCTTTGACTATAAGGGTTGTTGGAGTATCCTCTACCATAGGACCCATAGGACGTTACTTGATTGACAGCGGATGTAGAAGTCTTTTTGTATTGAGAGGCAGACTTCTTGATTTCGGCCTGTTTGGCCAGGTCCTCCTCGATTTCATTACCCACATGGAGCAGAGCTTTGAATCTGCTAAAGAACTGATGACCCATCTGAGCCCGAATTTCGGGTTTCAAATTTTTCACTATCATTCCCAACTGTTCTTCTTCATCTAGGCGCTCCACCATTTGGGCAGCCAATTCTCTCCACCTCGTAACGAATTCTCTAATGCTTTCATTCTCTTTTTGTTTAGCCATCTCCAAATGTTTTCTTGTGACTTTAAGCTCTTCATTGGTTTTGTACTGTGCCACAAACTCTTGGACGATGGCCGGCCACGATCTAACCCGATGTTTTTCGAGGTTCAAAAACCAACTCTGGGCTGGTCCAGCTAGCGTAAGATGAAAAGAATTAGCCAATTCTGCTTCCCCAATATCATAGATTCTCATGGAACGGACATATGATTTCAGGTGGAGTTCCGGCGGTGTAGTTCCTGTAAACTTTGGAATTGACGGCATCTTAAATCCCACCAGATAATGAGCCTCGGGGTACAAATTGTAGCTCTGTAACTGGGTCAAATCATTTGAACTTTCGGCGACTTTCTGGGTAAGGGCTTTCAGTTGTTCCTTGAGTTCTGATAAGTCTTTGTCCCCCCGGTAACCTTCCACTAGTGAGGGGCCCTCCCCTTGGATACGCATGGGCCTCTTCATTGGTTCATAGTATGGATCATGATAAGGTTTGTGAACCGGTTGCATTTGTGGAGGGGCTTGATTGATAAGATCTTGGTGTAACCAATTACCAACTGGGTCATGCATGTATTTGGGTTGGTTCAACTGTTCGAACGGCGGTGGTGCTTCTGTATGAACTGAAAGTGCCGGAGGTGGTGGAGGAATAATCGGAGTTTCCCTCGGTTGTTCTGGCAGGCGGCCTTTAGCCAACTCGTCCAACTTGGCACGAGTGTTTTGGTTGTCACTTAGCAACATGGCCATGCTTTGGTTCAGGTTCATTAACATCCGATACATGTCCTCAGGGTTTGGCAACGGAGCGTTCATGTTTGCGCTTGTACTAGGCAAGTTTGGATCGGCATTAAGAGATGGGGTGTGATGCAGTGGCTGACCCCCAGCGGTATTGTTCTTTGGCATTCCCGGGTTTGGGTAAAACGGACCGGGCGGCGGATCCGCTGCATTGTTGTATTGGTTGTTCCCACTTCGATTCGGCGTATTCTGATCCATGCTGTCAGCTGAGTCTGGTCTGATGAGTCTACCGGTACTATCTCTTCCGGCCCACGCAGAGGCCAGTGTGAATGTCTGATGCCGGAAAAAGGACAAATTCGATAGCGCACATTCCCCCCGGAAAACAACAATAATATATCACTTAGAACTTGCCGGACTTTATCCAGAAATACATCGATCGGGACAAAAGAAATAAACACACAAAAGATTTTCTTTATGTGAGATCAAAAATAGACCGACGGCAACAACTTGAGAGTCCCGTATAGAGACAGGGTAGGAAAAGAATTCCATGGGTTCCCTGATCATCTATAGTTTTGAAAAACGATTTCAAAAAAGAGCTTTTTAGAAAAATCATTTGAAAATCACGGGAGGTTCTCTCTTCATGAGTTGCTTTATTCATGGAATCAACATCAGGAAAATTACGAGGATTCAGTCCTCGTGAATTTTTACGGTGAAGGTCGAACAGCCTCCGGCCATACCTGTCGAAACCATCATAGTATAAATGGCAGGGCCTTAGCTGGTTTTAGATTCTCACGACTGTCGGTCATTAAAACGACGCTAAAATCTTTGTGTTCTAGGCTGATTCCCCTATATGCAAGCGTGGTTGAAGAGGGTAAGGTTTAAGGCTCCCTCCTATTTGGCAAGTCTTACGATATACCTCAAGAGCGCAGGTACATGTAAGGACCTTTTGATATACATCCTGGGTACGTGAGTGTTCTCGTCACTCTATATACCTCGGTAAGTACTTGGCCAAGGAGAGTGGTCCCAGGGCTTTCGGCTAGTGCAGACCCGCAAGTCCGCGGCCTAATCACGACTCTGGTCCCGAGGTTAATAGGGTAAATTCACACTCGCGAAAATGCATGATAGGACGTGAGTGCATGCGAAATAACAATCTGGCGGTTCATTATTGATAAATGCTTTAGGATTTGTTACAGTATTTTACCCAATTTTAACTATGAAAAAGATTTTTCCTCACATAAATAACAAATAAAGGCATCAGAGTATCCACCTAGATCGCTTCTATGTTATCCTAAAACTGAGGCTTACAACCCTATATCTAATAAATAACAGGAATTAAATATATGATCCATTATAATAGAGCTTAGTTCTCGACATTCCCCAGCAGAGTCGCCACTGTGAGAGTCCGGACCCGCGCGCGACCCGAGAGAAAGAAAGAGTCCTCGTTCTCGGTTTTCTTTAAAAAAAAAACGTGTTTTGTAGAGTCGCCAGTTTGTTTTATGAGAAAACAAACAAAAGATCGTACGAAGGATAATTCGAAAACGAATTATCTTTCATACGTTTGAAACCAGAGATTTATTTTGAAAATTGACTTTGTTAGGGTTCGGGAACTATGTTACGAATTGGGAAGGTGTTAGGCACCCAATTCGCCCTTTCGGTCTCTCAATGGATCATGCATCTAATTCCTATTTTAGATATCTTGCAAGTAGTTTGAATTGTTTTCAGAATAGTCCTTTCCGGATAAATTCCGTTTAAAATAATATTTTGAAATCAGACTCGAGCTTTTGCGAGCGCCTACGTATTCATTCGTAGAATGAAATCAGAGTCTCGTAGTTCCTTTCTTTTGGAAACTGTTTTTGTATTTTTGTTTGTTTTGAAAACGTGTCAAAACGGATTTTAGATTTCTTGTAAAACTTAAAAAGGATTTGTTTTGAAATCAATGAACTTCTTTGCAAGTTATCTAATTTTCTGTATTAAAAGTGAAATTAAATGCAGTACTGAAATCAAGGAGGGTTGAAAGACGTACCTGATGCGCCTGAAGAAGAATTAAGAGCCTGGCCTTGTTACCTTGCTTGCTTCCTTCTCTCTCTAGAACTTTCTCTCTCTAGATTTTTCTCTCTCTAAAACTTTCTCTCTCTAGAGATTCTCTCTCAAAATTTCTCTAAAATGACTCTCTAATAATTTTGACAGAGTTTCTACTTACTAAAAACACTATTGAGTGTTGATGCCTTAAAATGGGAGCCCAAAGGTCCTATTTATAGGGAAAAATCCGCCAAAAACGCTCCAAAAGAGGCCAACCGCAGGGGGTAGCCGCAGGGCGTGCGGCTAGGTCGTGCGACAGGGGGTAGCCGCAGGGCGTGCGGCTAGGTCGTGCGGTTGGGGCGTGCGGCTGGGGGCTGCGACAGGGGGCTGCGACAAGGGGGCCAACCAAGGTTATATCAAACTCCCAACGTGGCCGAAAATGGAGTCTTTCCTATCGGTCTTCTATATGCATGATAACTCAACACAAAAACGCAAGATGCTTGTTTTAAGAAAACCAGAGTTTACTCGAGAGTCGTGGATTGGGGTGTTCACACTCCCCCTCCCCCTATGTCAACATCAAAGAGGGATCTAGACCCTGCTAGGGCGGTGGACTTTAGATGCACGCGGGCGGCGCTGTATTTTTGACCTTTTAGGATTACAACTTTTCATTTTCGGGATTCTTTTAATTGCTCTGCCTCTTGTCCCCTCTTTCTTGTTGTCTTCCTCGAGATCCATTTTCTTCTTATAACTTTTATAGGAGGTACCCATGAGTAAGGGAAAGCAAATCAAAAGTATGCCGAATACCTTCCGTTGTACAGGTTCGTCTTGTGCTGCTTGTGCTTACAAACGCAAGAAATGTCAGCCATGGTGTGAATATGCACAAATTTTTATGGATGTGATTAGTCGTCAAGATTATCGTACAATCTTCACCGTTTTTGGGGTAAATAGTGTTGCAAATATTTTAAAAGAAATTCCTCAACATCAATATCTTGAGACTCTCTATTCATTTCTTTTTGAAGCTAAGGCGAGAGTCGAGAATCCCAGTAAAGGCTGTACTGCACTTATTGTTTCTCTTGAACAGAAGGTACAAGAGTTACAATCACGAGTGACAGCGTTAGAAGCTTTGCAATCACGAGTGACAACATTAGAGGCTCGATTAGGAGAGTCTTCTAGCGCTAACCAATGCTTTTCTTTTGCTCCTCCTAGAAGTTCTACAGGGCTCCTATCGTTAGCAGAAAATGTTGCACATGAAATTCTTTCGACTACCGGGAATCTTTCAGACCATAGTACTTTTCGAACTAATGTGGGTTTGCCGGCATATCTGACTCTGTCAGATTACCAAGCTGCTTTGGAAGGTCATTCATCGCAACTTTCTCAAAGTGGTACTGTTGCGGAGGTTGCCGAACCAATGAGCTCTGATTGGACAGCTCTATTAGATATGGAGCATAATTTTGTTGATTAGTCTTCTTCTAGTCTCGATACTGTTTTGAATTTTGATGTTGATGATCTTCAGATTCTGTTCCCTTCTTTTCTTTGAATGATAAATAATAATTTTTTTAGACTGCAAAATCATTGTTAGTTTATAATAACATGCAAAATGAAGACTTATGTTGTTTACTAAGTTGACAAGCATCACAAATTCTATCTTTAATAAGTTTAGTTTTAGGCAATTCTTTAACTAATTCCATTTTAGATAATTTGTGAACTAAATCCATATTAGCATGAACTAATCTTCTATGCCATAACTAAAAAACATCATTCAATACGGATAAACATTTAACATATTGTTTAGATAAATCATCAAGTTCAAGAGTATATACGTTATATGATCTATAAGCAACAAACAAGATAGAATTATTAATAATAATTTTAATAAGGCAACATTCGGATTGAAAAATAACTTTATAACCTTTATCACGCAATTAATTAATACTAAGTAAATTATGTTTTAAACCATCAACAAGTAAAACATTATTGATATAAGAAGATTTCTTACCAATTTTACTTACACCAATGATTTTGCCTTTGACGTTGTCTTTAAATGTGACGTTGCCTCCTTGTTTAGGAGTGAGACTCAAGAAATTTCTCTTTTCTCTCATCATGTGTTTCGAGCATCCACTATCCAAGAACCATTTTATTTTGCTAGCTTTTACTCTCATCCAAATCTACACCAAAATCTTAAACAACTTTTCTTTTGGTACCCAAAATAAGTTGGGTCCCTTTGGGTTAGCAAACATAATGGTTCCTTTTGGAACCCAAGCAAGCTTTCTTTTAGGAAAGTCATTTTCTTTGTAATAACAAGAATGTGCACTAAGAATATTTCTTCCACAAAATGAACAAAGATTAGTAGGATTATGCGGTGTGTATGTTTTGAAGAAATTTTTGTAATCCTTTTGGATATGGATTTGATTATAACCCAAACCGGCTTTATCAAAGACACACCTTTGTGCTCCTAATAGTTTATCCAAGTTATCTTTTCCTTTGGTGAACTTGGCTAAACTATTAGTTAA
Organism: Lonicera japonica; assembly: GCA_021464415.1. Taxonomy (NCBI): domain Eukaryota; kingdom Viridiplantae; phylum Streptophyta; class Magnoliopsida; order Dipsacales; family Caprifoliaceae; genus Lonicera; species Lonicera japonica. Next base: position 230,859 of record JAKCWG010000771.1, on the reverse strand, counting down.
GTCATCCACTTGATCTTTCAATTTGACATTTTCTAATATAAGTGTATTTGGAGTTTCTTTCTCCTTTCCTTTCTTCAAAGTTTTGTTTTCATTTTTCAAAAATATATTTTCTTTCTCAAAGTTTTGACACTTACTAGAAATAATCAAATTTTCCTTTTTGAGGCTAGCATACATTTTAGACAAATTTTTAAACTTTTTATGCAATTCATCAAACATATCATATAATTCTTCATAGTCATTCTCATCATGTATATCATTATTAATAGATGCATTATCATCACTAGATGAGTCATAAGAAGAGTGTACCTCATCGTCTCTTGCCATAAGGCAAAGATTTTCCGTTTCCTCGTCGCTTCAATCGGCATTGGATTCACCTTCTTCGGAATCACTCCAAGTACCTTTGAGGGCTTGTCGTACTTGTTTGAAGGCTTTGTCTCTTTTGTCTCTTCTTTCCTTTCTTCTAACTGGGCAATTTGTTTTGAAATGCCCTGGTTCATGGCAATGGAAACACTTCTTTTCTTCTTCATTTTCACCTCTTGGTTGAACAGATCGATCATTGTTCCTTCTTGATGACGGATCAAAGTTGTTTCCTTTACCTTGAAATTTCTTCTTCTTGGCTAGAAATTTTATGAATTTTCTAGAAAGAAGAGCCATATCATCATCTTCTATCATCAACTCTTCATCATTATCTAGTTGAGTTGCTTTGAGAGCTAGAGACTTTTTGGCTTTTGAATCACTTTCTTCTTCTCTTGCCAATTCCTTCTCATGGGTTTTAAGTGAACCCAAGAGTTCATCCATGCTTAGCGTCTTGAGATTCTTGTCTTCTTGAATAGCCGTTACTTTGGGTCTCCATTTCTTGGGAAGAGTTCTAAGAATCTTTCAAATCTTATCCTCATTAGAATATTCCTTTCCAAGAAAATCTAAAGCATTAGTAATAATAGAGAACCTACTATACATAGAAGTAAGTGATTCATTAGGCTCCATTTTGAAAAGTTCATAATCATGAACGAGCATATTAATATTATCATCCTTAACTTGACTTCCTTCATAGGCAACTTCTAATTTATCCCAAATTTCTTTGGCGATTTTACAACTAGAAATCTTGTTGTATTCATCTATAGTTAATGCACAATGTAGAGCATTCAAGGCTTTAGCATTAAATTGGATTTTCTTAATATCATTCTCATCATATTCGGAAATAGATTTAGGAGTGACTATACCATTTTCATCGGTTTTGGTAATCTTATAAGGTCCAATGAGTGTAACCTTCCATTGTTCAAAATCACTAGCTTGAAGAAAAGTACACATACGACTTTTCCAATAACTATAATTTTTGCCATCAAATAGAGGTGGTCTAGTGGTGGAAGAACCTTCGTTAATTCCGGTTCCTTGATAAATAGACATGATCGTAAACTCTAAGATTGTTAAATCAAAACAAGAGTACAACCTCTGATACCAATTGTAGGTCGGAAAATACCCTAGAGGGGGGGTGAATAGGGTTTTAAAAACTTAATGTGGAATTAAAACGTTTTTAAAATATTTAAGTAAAGCAAATTAGTTAAATAAGTTTATCAAGGAAAACAATCAATTAAATAATCAATCCCAAGAATAAGCAATAATATAAGCAACTTCAATCAATTAATATAGCAAAATAAATAAAGAGATTGAGTAAGAAAGATTGAACCAATTTGAAGTCGAATATTTTTTGTCCACACGGTTCGGCTTGTTCCCCCTACTCCGCGCTCGGTTAGTTCCCCGAGAATTTCCACTATAACCGATCTCCTTCCGGGTGAAGATCAAACCTCTACAAGTGTATTCTTCTCACACACTCTTACAAGTATTGAAACACCCTCAATACTCTCACAAGAAATCCCTCTTGCTAATCTATGAGATACACCTCTCACAATTATGATTCAAAATGAGTTTTGGTGACAAACACCAATGTACAATATCTCTTTTGTATATGACAAAATACAAATGAAGCTCACACTAAGAGATATCAAAATTGATCAAAATATATAGCTCAAAAATGAAGAATATGATCAATAATACTTGAATAACTTTGTATATATGTAAAATAAGTTTGTAGAATGATTCAAGTGTGTTAAAACATGTCTAAGACATCATATTTATAGCTTACAAAATCATATGGCCGTTGGGGATGATTAAGAGAGGTTTTGGCTCCAAGGTATACATTTTCAAACTTTCCAACAGCTAGTTTTGACAAAACAATTCAAAATTGTTTTGTTAATTTCTCTGAATTAGACCGTTGGATCATGCTCAAATTTTATTCAAAATTGCCAGGAGATGTTGTCTAACTACTGTAAAAATTTCAAAATGATCGGAGTTCGGGAAGGCCTCCATTTTACCGTTAGATCAAAACTGGGCAAAAATTGAGCGAATTTTAAACGAAAAATAAAAATATTTTTTCAATTTAATAATTTAGTTCCAAATAAAATTCTAATGATTTTTGAACCTCAAATATATGTTTCTAAGATACCCATTTTTATTATAGCTTAAAATATGATCATTTAAAATTAATATGAATTTATTTTGAAACTCGGTTTTTGTAAAATGATGTTTTTCAAATAAATTCAATTTCAAGCTAGTTTGAATCAATCTTTAAAAGATGCATGAATATGTTTGAGCTATATAATAAATCAATTAAGAAACTTTACATTAATCCTAAGCAAACACTCAATTACCGAATATATGAGTCTTCGAATGCTTCGATTTGTTTCTTCAAATTGATTCTTCACTTGAAGCTTTTCCCTTGAAGCTTTTGCATATGATTCTTGATCTTTGTGCTTCATGGATTTGCATTGCTAGCTTGTGGGTGATGAGATTGATCTTCTTGTCTTGTCCAACGCTTGTAGAAGAATGATCTGAATTCGGGTAGATCGGTTTTAGTCAAATGCTTCGTTGACTTGATCGGATATTGATTGAATGATCCTTGTCAAACTTCCTTTGAGGAATCATGCTATTCTTGATTTTCCAAATAAGAAATCTATAATCTTATATCAAGAACATGTTAAATTACACATGATTAATTTATTGTTATTATCAAAATAAGATTAAGACCTTCAAGGTCAACATACCCTAGGGGCGGGTACGTGCAAGAATCTTTTGATATACTTCCCGGGTACGTGAGTGTTCTCGTCACTCGATATACCTCGGGGGCGTACTTGGCCAAGGAGAGTGGAAGTAAATGCTTTCGGTTTATGTCGGCCCAAGCAAGCCAACTCCCTACTCATTTATAATACTTCCGAGGGTTCGGGGTAAATTCACACTCGTAGAACCAATGCATGATTTGTGAAAGTGCGTGCAAAACAAGAATTTTTTAAAAGTTTTGATTGCAAATATATTATCTTCGAGGTGTATTTTGAAAACGCCATTTTTATTTAAAAAAGATATTTCTTTACAATCATATATAACATAAAGGGGAAATCCTAAACATATGTCTATGTCAATGAATGGACTTTAATGCGCCTCTAGGTCAGGTCAACAATAAAATCCAGGCACCACGTCAGGGGGCAAGTAGGGAAAGCAATAAAAGCATGCATATCAACATATTATAAACAAAAAATCCACATATAAAAGCCTAGTTCTCATTGTCCCCAGCAGAGTCGCCACTATGAGAATCCGCAAGTGCGACCCCCGGGCCTCGTTCCTTATTTGTTCTCGTGCGTCTAATGGCGTGTTGATAATTCATATCGGGTGTCCCTCTATCCTATTTCTAGATGCAAGAGGGTTTATTCAGAGTCGCCAGTACGTTTTACGAGAAAACGGACAAAAAGGGTTGTGTAAGGGGAAAGGCTACAGATAAGCCTTTCTTTACACGTTTGTCTGCAAAACCAGGATTCTATAGGGTTCGGGAACTATATTACGGTTTGGGAAGGTGTTAAGCACCCATTCCGCCCTTTCGTTCTCTAGTGGACTTATATGTTTATTCTATGTTGAAAAACTTGGATGCTTTTACTGACAGTCTACTACTTTTCGAATAAAAACCCTAATTTTAAGGAAAGCGGGAAAGGGATAAAGAACCTTTGTGTTCCGAGATCCGATGTTTTTATTATTGAAAGATGTAAATACAAATGGCAAAACCTTTTATTTTGAAAGAGTATCCCGTATTATTTCCTCAGATAATGACGGTTTTCTCGTGTTGTGATTACTTTTGTAAAAGTTCGGATCTTGTATCGGGACTAATTTAATATGGAACTAGAATTCTTTGAGGAGAGTTATCAGACACGTCGCAGTCTATAGAGAAGACAGGATATGCTGATTTTAATTCCTAGATAAGTCTTATCAATCCGGGTTTTGAAAACAGAATTTTATCCGGATGATAATCTACTTACTCTTCTGATTTTGCAAATGGTTTTATCAGGGTCTTTTATTTTGAAGATGGTAGACTATTTATAACTTGGCAATAAGTTTATTCAAATAAAATGTGGACAAAACAACAGAAATAAAACAAGTACACAGATAAACCTGATTTTCGAGCGCGTTAGAAACCTAACACAACCATGTTGCCACTTCCCGACGAGAATAATAATAAGAAAGAAAATATAATACGGCAGAGAGATCTTCGGCAATAATAATCTTCTCCTTCTTCAGATATTTCTGAGAATTCGATTCCCGAGACCGGACACGTCGAGTGTCGAGAATAGATTCGACTCTTTAGAAATAAGACGATAATCGAAAATGCTTGTTGCTATTTTCTGCACTGTTTTGGCGATTTTTCTTGCCGTTTTCAGCTCTGATCTTGCTCTGATGTTGCTGTCTAGAACCCATGGGGGTGCTGCCCTATTTATAGTGACGAAAGGGCATATGTCGCGCGACATTTGGGTATATGCCGCGCGACAATCTTGACTGTCGCGCGACATTCTACTTTAATGATGATTCTGACTCACTGATGAGTCAAAAAGTGGAGTGGTGGGGTGTTTGTCGCGTGACATGTCCCCATAAAGTTAGGATTATCGCACAACAATCCTGTGTATGTCGCGCGACAATCTTGAGTGTCGTGCGACATTTCCATTAAAAACTGGTTTGTTTGGCCAACAAACGCTTCCAGGGCAGTGTCGGGTGTTCGGGTGGGTCCCGGACTCCAGAAACAGCAGTTCCCGAAGGTCGTTAGGGTTCTTGCGGGGGTCACGGATCGGGGTGTCTACAATTGGTCTTAATGAACTGAATTACATCATCAACAGCTTCTTGATTACAACAATCAGGTTTCCAAGAATATGGTTCTTCTATTAATATAAGCCGCGTAATCGTCGCGCACTTTGCTTGCATTAGTGCGCCGTTACAGAATTTTGGTATTGTTTCCCCACGAATGAGCTCCTCGCAAAAGTCGCATACGTATAAGGCACAATCCGCACTACAAATTAATATTTTTGTTAATGTTAGTTTCAAAAAACTAAGAGTAACATTTTCATAAAATAAAATGCTAGCAATTCTAAAAAGAATCAAGAACAAACTTGTTTTTACAAAAAAAAGTTAGATCAATTTTTGCACCATTTGATCCAATAATACTGCCATCTTGAATTCAGTCTAATATATATAAAAAGGTAAAGCCAACTTGAATTCAATATAAAGCTATTAAGCTTAGGATGACCTTCAGGCCCTCATTTGATCCTATAATATTGCCATAGCTCAATAAATTAATTGTTAGCTATTCTCACATTTTCTGACTAGACTTATAGTACATATTGGCCTTTGTGCTGGGCCAATTTAATTTGAAACAACACTATTCAAGACTGACACAACATGATTAATTGCTAATCCATGGTACTAATCGAATCTATTTTAATATTTTTGACGTGAACAACTACACTCTCTCCAAAAATAAATAAAAAATAAATAAACACGACACAATCGAATTGCTAGTGTGTATTTAGAACCACTATAAGAAAGGCCCATAATTAACCAATTGGCAATTTTGATAAAACAGCAACTGCCACCCATACTAAACTCAAGTATGAATTGTTAAACTCTCCAAATATAGAATCAACCTAATTAAGCTATCAAAAATCACTGTGGGAATCCAGACCTCCGACCCGAGAAGTCCACATTCTCGTTTTTCTTTGTTTTGAATGAAAAACTTGTTTTGTAGAGTCGCCAGTTTGTTTTACAGGAAAATAAACAAAAGATCGTACGATGCATAATTTGAAAACAATCTATCTTTCATACGTTTGAAATCAGAGATTGATTGAAAACTTGTTTTGCTAGGGTTCGGGAACTACGTTACGAATTGTAAAAGTGTTGGCACCCAATTCGCCCTTTCGGTCTCTTAATGGATCATGTATTTAATTCCTATTTTAGATATCTTGCAAGTAGTTTGAATTGTTTTCAGAATAGTCCTTTCTGGATAAATTCAATTTAAAACAGAATTTTGAAATCAGACTCGAGCTTTGTAAGCGCCTACGTATTCATTCGTAGAATGAAATCAGAGTCTCGTAGTTTCGTTCATTTGGAAACTGTTTTTGTATTTTTTTTTTGTTTTGAAAACGTGTCCAAAAGGATTTTAGTTTTCTTGTAAAATTTAAAAAGAACTTATTTTAAAAGCAGTGGACTTATTTGCAAATTATCTAACTTTCTGTATTAAAACTCGTATTGAAATGCAATATTGAAACGCAGGAGAATTGTAGAGAAATGTACCTGATGCGCTTGAAAGAGAGCGGGGATCGCGTGTTTGCTCCTTTCTCTCTCTTGAACTTTCTCCTTCTAAGACCTTCTCTCTCTAAAACTTTCTCTCTCTCTAGACTTTCTTTCTCTCTAGAAATTGTTTCTTCAAGAAACTTTTTTTATTTACTCGTAAGTGCACGAATCGGTATATAGTATAGTTTATGCAAGTGCGAGGTCGAACTCAAGGGACTTGAGATTTTTACCACTTACTAATTTTGATTAATTCCTAATCTAGTTTAAAAATTGGAAAATTGTGAATTATCAATTAAAAACACTAATAAAATACTAACTAAATAATCAATTAATAAAATATTAGAAAAATAATTAATTTATAAAATACTAGGATGGAGAAATCATATATTTGATACCATATTCCTAATATTCATGCCTAATAAATTCTACTATTTGTCTCGTATTAATTTGGTCTCTCGACTCTATTAGATGCGGAAAATAAAATCATTTAAGCCCAATTAATTTTTAAAGTCTAATTATTAATTCTTCCACAGCCAAACTTATATATATAAAACCAAAACACTCACTATATCCGTCAAAACACAATTTATATCTTCTTTTAACAAATTATAAAATGAATCCAACAAATTATAATGAGAATCCAATTTTATTTTTATATCAATTAAAATAGGCATTCAATAGGAAGAATTATTTTTTAACATTAAAGCATTAAATGGGTAGAATTAGTTGGCATGATTATGTGCAAGGGAATCAATCAAATATAATCATCCTCTACCCTAGATAATAATCTAGCTTAGCATGCTTGCAATTAAAACACAAAACATAATTAAATAATACACAAATAAATAAATTAAATACTTACTTGATACGCACAATTAAATTGATGAAGAAGAAAATAATTCTGAATTAGTTCTACCTCAAAACAAATCTACTGTTGCTTGAGTTCCAAAAAAATTAAAGCTGCTCTCCAAGAAGAGAACATGCATACAATCTATGAAGAAAAAGAAAGAAAAGGAAGAAAAAAAATCTAAAGGCGGCGGGGTACTCTCTCGATAACCGTGCGTACATGAAGAGCATCAAAAAAACTAAGAAGAATAAATAAAAAAATCCCCTCTTGCCGGCTGCTGCTGTTGTGTTGATGAATTGAAAATAGAAGCAAGAAACAGAAAGAAAACAAAATAAATAAAACAAAGTTGCTGCTTAGCTTGGTGATAATCGTGCCAGGAAGAAAAGATGATAGCCAAAAAAATAGAGTTGTTGCTTATGAATTAATTGCTACGGCTGCTGTCCTCCTCTTTATCGAAAATTGTGCATAGGAAGAAGAGAAAAAGAAATTAAACTGTGGCTTCTCAACCCCCTTGAATGCTGCCACTGCTGTTCTTTTTATAATTGCACTTGGCTAGTATTAGGGTTTTAATTGAACAACGTGGGCTTGGGCTTGTGAAACAAGACTTGGACATGATAAAAATGACATGGGCCAGCTCGCTTGCTATTGGGCTAAATGGGCTTGAATTTAATTGGCCCGCTGGAATTAATTTATTTGGCGCACTGATCTTATTTCGGCAGTAACTTCGCGCTCCGAACTCCGATTGACACAAGGTTTTCGCCCTGCATAGCTAACTTAAAGATCTAAAGCTTTTGTCTCTGGAGATTTCTTCAAATTCCGTACGGATGAATGCCAGAAATTTCTTAAATACAGGTGATGTGCGCAACCAATCTCTTTTTTGCTTTGTAATCTTCTAACTTAATTCTAAACACCTGAAAAACATTAAAAATACAACTGTGAACACCCCAATCCACGACTCTCGTGCGAACACTGCTTTTCTTAAAATCAACATCTCACGTCAAGTGTTGAGTCATCATGCATATAGAAGACCGTTAGGAAAGACTCCAATTTCGCGCGCGTTGGGAGTTCGATATAACCTTTGTTGCCTCTTCGCTTACTAGGACGGGGATCGACCTGCACTTTTTTTGGTTGGCCAGCCGCACGCCCCCAACCGTACGGCTACCTGCCAGCCGTACGGTTGGCCCCCTGTCGCACGCCCCTGTCGCAGCCACCAGCCGCACGCCTTGCGGCTACCACCTGTCGCACGCCCCAGCCGCACGCGGTGCGGCTACCCCCTGCGGCTGGCCTCTTTTAGAGCATTTTTGGCGGATTTTTTCCCTATAAATAGGACCCTTGGGGTCTCTTTTGAGATCATCAACACTCAATAGTGTTTTTAGTAAGTAGAAACTCTGTCAAAATCTTTAGAGAGTCATTTTAAAGAAATTCTGAAAGAGAATTTCTAGAGAGAGAAAGTTTTAGAGAGAGAAAATCTAGAGAGAGAAAGTTTTAGAGAGAGAGAAGGAAGCAAGCAAGGCAACTAGGCGAGGCTCTTATTTCTTCTTCAAGCGCATCAGGTACGTCTTTCTACAACCATCCTTAATTTCAATACTGCATTTAAATTCGTTTTAATACAGAAAATTAGATAACTTGCAAAGAAGTTCACTGCTTTCAAAACAAATCCTTTCTAAGTTTTACAAGAAATCTAAAATCCGTTTTGACACATTTTCAAAACAAACAAAAATACAAAAACAGCTTCCAAAAGAAAGGAACTACGAGACTCTGATTTCATTCTACGAATGAATACGTAGGCGCTCGAAAAGCTCGAGTCTGATTTTAAAATATTGTTTTAAACTAAACTTATCCGGAAAGGACTATTCTGAAAACCATTCGAACTACTTGCAAGATATCTAAAATAGGAATTAGATACATGATCCATTAAATGACCGAAAGGGCGAATTGGGTGCCTAACACCTTCCCAATTCGTAACGTAGTTCCCGAACCCTAGCAAAGTCAATTTTCAAAATAAATCTCTGGTTTCAAACGTATGAAAGATAGTTCGTTTTCGAATTATCCTTCGTACGACCTTTTGTTTGTTTTCTCGTAAAACAAACTGGCGACTCTACAAAACATGTTTTTTTCAAATAAAACAGAGAACGTGGACTCTATCTCTTCTCTCGGGTCGCGCGGGTCCGGATTCTCACAACAACAAATATTGTTAGAGTGATATACTAAAAGCCATGATTTTATTATTATTGGTATGTTATATAGACTCGGTTTTGCTATTTTAATAAGAATCTTTATGGGCAATGGTTACATGATATTATTTATTTAAATATTGTGCATGTGTGTGTCTTTTATTCCATATAGTAGATGATTTGGTGTGTAGAGTATAGCTTACACACAGAGGATCATATCATCGGTTCTTGTGAAATATAAGTTTATTGGTTTACGATCTTAGATGGAATTGGACAACCATCAGTAGGATTGTAGCACAAGTTTTAGTAGTTTATCTTGACTACAGGAAATGGTGTAGTTTTAACTCGTTGTGCTAGTACACTTTATGTGTATTGAACAGGACTAGTTTGGGTTAATTGTTTTTATACTGACTATATAAAACAATTTAAAATCCCATGGTTATTATGATTACTTATGCTCTTAATTTTGAAATAATTAATAGACATATATATGTAGTGTTTGTTGTTTTGACTCATTAAAAGTGAGATTCATTTATGGATCAATAATCTTCGTGAATTGGATGGAGACACTATATGTATGATGAATATTAATTATTGACGGAATCCGCGTCCCGGTATAGGGATTGATGATAACCCCTTGAGAAGCTTATAAGATCATGTCAAACCCTGCAGGTGGATTATGTTAATCCGACATGTCAAATAAGTTAAGTAGTAGGCTCAAGGATTAAGAAGTCATTTAAATATAATTGTCAGTAATTTAATTTAAATGACGGTTATCTGTAATCTTAACGTGGGGAGAATAATAAGTATTTAATAATAAGGAGCTCGAAATATAATTTTGAGATAAGGACGGGAGTGCAATTATAATTCTTTAGTGGTGTGAATTATAATTTATGGAAGGAATCAATTCTTAATCGAATTAGGATTCCAGTTTTCCATATTAAGCCCAAACACTTATTTCTCCTTAGGGTCCCTATCGTAGCCTTTTATATATGCCAGCCTTGCCTCTTCTCTCGACACAATAATTCTCACGAATTTAGGGTTTGTGCCGTAGAGAGTAGAGGAGGAGATCTTGGTGATACCGCAGCCCACACTCGGTACAAGATTGCACGGCGAAAGGAATACGATAGAAGATCTTGAGGTTCTATCGAGCTCGTGTTCTCGATTTGTCTCCACCAATCCCTGTTCATGCTGAGACGAGATCAAACCAGAGAGATCTCGAAGGTAAAATCCGATTCCACACTAGGGTTTTACATAAAAATTTTGTTCGGTCTATATTTTATATTAAACGATTCTGGAACTTAGTTTCCATCAAATATAAACTGGGTTAGGGGGCCCAGCCATACTGCTGGCTGGTAGCAGTGTAGTTGGGGGGCTGTGGTTAACATTTCAAAAATGCCTCGTAAGCGAAGTGGCAACAATGGTAGTATCAGACTTCCGACCGATTCAAGGTCAGGGTCTTTCCTAACTGTTTTGTGAGAAAACCAATGTTCACACGAGAATCGTGGATTAGGGTATTCACACTCACAAGGATAAAAAAACACTTGATAAACAGCAACGTAAATTTGGCTTTGCTTGATCTTCACTACATTCAAATCCAGCATTTTTATATCCAAAAAAAGCAAAAGTTAGTTAAATAGTCCCCTTAATACTTGTTATTCAACTCCTTGAAAGCCTATATAAATTCAACCCATCTTTGTTTGAAGAATTAGAGCAATTAAGCTATAGAGAAAATAAAGAATCTTAGAGATAAGAGAAAGTGAGAACCAAAAAATAATAAGAGAAGCAATGTTTGAAAGTTGTACAAATCTTACCTTTCTCCTTATTGTGGACATTCTTCGACAATTAGTTCCATCGATTCTTCCATATGTGGTTGGTCACGCATATAGAGCCGTATATTCATGACATATGTCACAGTATCTTTCTACAGAAAGGAAATGAAATGTAGTTTTAATATCATTATTGTTGAAAGTAATATTAATGAATATTTTAGAGTTAACGTCTTTTTCACATCGTCAATGTAGTGATTATCAAACTTTCTTTGCTGCCCTTTGGTTGCAAACTATTGTAATGTGACCATTTTTTTTCTTCAAATCCAATACAAGTAATGTCCAGTGGAAGCCCTTCTTATCTTTGCTGTTTATTCCACTGTTCATTGAGAACAAGAGTAGCTCTGTATCATCAGGCATGCTTAGTATAATATTGTCTAAGCACCTCTTTTGGTTCTTCCCATTATTATGTTTGACAAAAGTCTGTGCCTCAAAGAAAAATTTATGTAGCAGCTGATATGTGACATGTAATGTATTGAAATAAATTATGAAATAACATATTACCCAAGCTAAAGAAGAAAATAATATGCTTTTGATGTGATTCGGTGATGGGTTCTTTTTTAAGTACAAAGCATACTAGTCTATGACCTGCATTACAGAAACATTTTATTTAGAGTATGTCATTAGTTTGATATCATTTTGCGTATATACATGAAAACCTAAAATACATTTTTGGTATATATATTACCGGCGCATCCACAAAGAGGTTACACATGAGATGTTCTAGACATGACCTTGTTATATGATGGTTTTAATTCTGATCGTGCTAAGCAGCAACGCTATTCAAAGAAAACACAAATCAATTAATAATTGGATTATGCAATTGTATTTGTAAGTTCGGCATAAATAGTATTCATTCCAAAAGCAATATCCTACAAATTGTGTGTCAAATGCATTTTTAACTACACAAACAATCTCAATGATTGATCGTTCATAACCAAAAACATGTATATTTGAATGAAATTATGAGTACCCACGAGGAAATTGTAGATATGTTTCACGAAATTATCAAAAAAACCACAAGCAGAACTTGAAAGTTATGATTTATAACACTTTAATCAAATGATTACAAACTATTAAGTGTTACAAACTCAATCAATTTTATAAAATATAATTATATTGACAATTTTATATATACACACATGCATGATGATACGCAATACTACAGTTGAGAAGAGGTTCTATAAACTCAGTCAATTTCATAAAATACTTTCATAATCGTTCAAGTTTGATGAAAGGGTCAAAAAATCGTAAGCATAACATGATGATTAGGATTTATAACACTGCAATCTAGTAACTGTAAATAAAAACTACTACAAACTCTTTTCAATTGCATAAAATCGGATTTAGATTTTACAATATAAAATATACATACAGAAGTTGATGATATACAATTCTTCAATTGAGAAATAGTACTGTGGTCTGCGAAGTACGAACTCGTATAATTTAAAATCTAATTGACAGTATAAGTACATACAAACATATTTACATAAGCATACTCTAATTGACAGAAATTGGCTCTTCGTTGGTGTTTCAGTTTTGTACTCATAACCGTCTGCATCGATTGCCTCTGTTGTCTATCGTGTGTTATTAACTAATAATTCAAAACTTGGAGCATCATTTTCCTTTGTAGAGTTTTTTTACCACTTTTTGTGCTCCTCTTTGTTGCAATTCTGTTCTTGTACATGCTTTTCCACTATTTTGAGCTCAGTGGTGTCATCCTCTTCTCATTTTCCTCTTTCCTTTGATTGTCTCTTAGGTAGTACACGAACATGTCATCATCCTTTTATTTTCTTTTTCTTGCCTTCAATCTTAACACAAAGGATTTAACAATTTGTTCTTTTGGTTTTTCTTCTTTTTCCTTTTCTTCTTTATGTTTCTCTGGAGTTTTAAAGTTAAAGTCATCGTTCAAGGTTGTGCACTCAAACTCAACATAGTCCTCAAGGCTTTCTTTTTCTTCCAAAGGGCTGCTACTATAAATTATTTTCGTTTCAAAATAAAGCTCCTCACTCTGTGGCTTCAAGTGCTTCATCTTTCCACTTTGCTTTAGTTCAAGAATTCTTTCCAACTCAACTATCCTTTGTCTAAGGAGATTGTTTCTTCATTAAAAATCCTTTCCTTTTCTTCTTTTGAAATGTCTATGGACTTGGACTTTTTTTTGTCAATTCCATCATCCGTCCCATCTTTTGTTTCAGCATGGAACAACCTTTTCTCAGCTTCAGAAATATTCTGGATGTCTTCATATATCTGTAATGTGAAACAAAGTTTTAATCATTGAATAAACATAATAATATTGTTTTTCGAAATATACTATAAGCAAAGGGAACAAAAAAACATAGCAATTAAAGTAAATCGAACAAAGACATAACTGGAAATCAAGAGAAAAGATGAAAGCGCATTATTGCACGCAGATTTAGTGCAAAATTGTTTTTGCACTAAATTATTTATAAAAATTGCATGAGGCTTTAGTGCAAAATTGTTTTTGCACTGAATATTTTTTCTGGTAATTGCACACGAATTTAGTGAAAAAATGTTTTTGCACTGAATTATTTATTGTAATTCCATGCGTATTTAGTGCAAAAATGGTTTTGCACTTGATTATTTCTAAAAATTGCATGCGGATTTAGTGCAAAAACACTTTTGCACTAAAGTTCTATTCAATTTTTCACTTGTCTTTACTGCAAAAGCACTTATATAAAGGTATCCTATTCTAAAAGAAAATGGGAAAAATCTTTTCCAAGATCTGTGTACTGCAGGTATGTGCATATGTAGACATCAACTACAATTCTCCTATTATGGCAGCTGCATGGTTAACTTGATACCATGTCTTACATTTGTGTTTGTAATCATTTTCAGGTAAGAGCAATAAGAATAAGCAAAATAATCTTGCAGCAATAAGATTTAGATATTGATTGATTATGTAAACGTAGTTGGCATATGTGCTTGTCTACTAATACATTGTCAAATATGCTGTTGGTAGCTCATGTTGAATAAATTTGATTAGTATCAGTTCATTTTTGTGTGTTTTGCAATCTTTTAAAGTTAAGTTCTTTGTATTCTTCAAAAAATGGACTAGTCAGGTAATGCCCATCTATATATGGGCTTGCTGGTTTATTAAATGAAACTGCCTCTGCGTTTACCAGCAATGAACTGAACAAGCTGAATTATACTTAAATGAAGTCTTGGCTTCTTCCTAATATATTTTGGTTCTTAAGATGGTTTAAGTGAGTACCTCTACATTATCCAAATCGGACAATGTCAAGTTCTGCATTCCTTGCCTTAGAGAGAAAATACTCCACCACACAAATCTTGTCATTTCTTCCTTCTTTTATTGAATTGGTTGTACATTGCTTGTGTGCTCGCATAACCAATATTGTAATTTAATAACATTATTATTTCTACTATTTAAAATTATATAATAAAAGAAAGAATGGATTTATTTTACAATTATAAATAAATATATTTATATTGTAAAGTACTTACTAGCAATTGAATGGTACACCCAGGTGTCTTGAATGGATCGTCATGGTGTTTCTTTATGCTTTTGATTAGGTTCTCGTATATCACCGTTGCCCAAGCTATTTAGCTAATGTTTTTGAACTTTTCAATATAGGGCAAGAACGACCATCCAATTGCTCTGAGTGAATTGAGGAAGAACAATGTGACCACCGTATATAAGATGATCAAACGTGCAAAATCCTCATGATCTTGCGGGCCTTTAATTTCCATTGACTGTTATAGCTAAAGCTTCATATACTGCAACTTTGTTGAGCTTTGTTTTTCGGGTTGAACTGCCTTTCCCTAAATTCTTATTGAATTTTCTCCGTTTTTACTCCTGGTTGCACAAGAATCATTTTCCCATGTGTCGGCAACCCAAACATAACTGCAATATCATCTGCTGTTAGCTTTAGCATCTTCTTTGTCCGAAAATGTTTCAATAGCCTTTTCCACCACTCTAGTTATCATTATGACTGTATTTACATTCACTTTGTTATCGTACAATGCTTTGAACATTGTTCCAAAGGGTGTCCTCATAAGAGCTTCAATATGAGATGGGGGCATTTGATCTCGTAAAGTATCAATCAAATTCATGATTGATTGAAAGTTGCACGTTACGATGGTTGGCCCTTCATCCTCATTTCTGTTCGGTTTGTTTTTTCGGGATTTTTTAGAAACAAAAACTCCCCCCACTAATTTTTTCTTCAATTCACCCTTTTTTGCTTTAGTTTGTTTTTTTGGAGTACACTTCTTTGTAATTTCTATTCTAGGGGAAGTTGAACCATTTGTCTTTCTCGCCTTACAAGACAGTTGTTCAGGTGAACATTGGGAGCTTGTCGGCTTTCTTTTTCTTGTCAATTAAGCCTTCTCTTTAGTCTACAAGCAAAATATACTACTGTTAGACTGTATAATGTGTTTTAATAATATGTATACGATTGCATAATCAAATAAACAAATTAAATAAATGGAATTTCTTTAATATAATAAAATAGTGCATTGGGTGTGCAAATGAACTTTTTGCAGTAAAAAACATATGCAATTTCTTCAATTCAATTTCAATTCATTAAGCCAATTATAACTCAAATGCCTTAAAAGTCAGCTATATACATATAATGTATGCTGCCATTTTAGGGTAAGTTTTGAAGTTCTCTTCATGCATTTAGAATCATCGAGTTAATAATACGAAGGAAGATGCATGCCGTATGCCTAGATTAGTCCTAGATAATATGAAAGAAGATGGTATGAATGATAAGAGTTACCAAAGCAGTTTTTTGCTAAATATAAGTATTATTTGCAGGGATGCTAGTTTATTATTCATGTACATCGAAAAGGCATGATGTATTTCCTTAATTAAGTATGACAACTATGATGCAATAAAAATGGGCTCAAAACTATAAGTTACAATAAATGGGATGAATGATAGAGCATCTGATGCTTTATCCAGATTTCCGGAAGCTGCAGCAAGATGCAAGTATGCAACTCTTGTCTCAGAAATACAACCTCAGCGATTATAAGAGGTAGACCATATTCCCCTCCTTCAAAATGCCTTTTCTCCATATCAAGTTATAGCTAAATAAGGACAGATGCTTGCAAACTTACAATGTCTCCTACTGGTAAAATTCACCTTATGTTTCATTTATCTTAATTAAAAAAGAAATTGGCTCGGGTAGAATGCCCAGGTGGTAACTTCATTGTATCAATTTAGAAGGACATACGTTGGTGGAACCTAATAACCTATGGAAATCCTAAAATAGTTAAGCAACCCAACAAACCAGTGTTCCAAGGTTTGAACTTTTATATTTTAAGGCTAGGTGTCAAATGCTAAGGACTAATTGTGAGATGTGTTTTTGCTGGATTCACTGATGTTTCAGAGAGGTGCTATGAAATCTTGTATTGCTGAGAATATATACACATAGCTGTAATTCCAAAATTATCATGAACGAAAAATTCTTATTTCTTTCTGTGAAAACCCGCGTTTTCTCGGCCCCTCCGCTTTTCATCTTTTATTTTCGGAATACGTTGGAGTTTTTATTAATTACAAAAAAACATGACATTTTGTAAACAATTCAGAGTCGCCAGTTTGTTTTACTAAACAAACAAAAGTTTTGTGTAAAAGAAAAACATTTATGAATTAAACGCCTTCTTAAACACAATTAATGCGAAACCAGACAATTCAAGGGTTCGGGGATTAAATTACGAATTGGGAAGGGATTAGGCACCCAATTCGCCCTTTCGGTCTCTAAGTATAATATGCGTTAAGTATTATCACAAATTCGCATGCGCGTATAATATTATCTCACTTCAACCTTTTATTTTTAGAAAACCGGGATTTTGGGGTGGGGATTGAAGACGTGTGCTTCGTATTTCGCCCTTTTTGATTTTAGAAATCAGTGTGTATGTGTGTGGTTTCACAATTGTTTTGTATAGAGATAGACAACGAAATCAGTGCATTTGGATAAAAATCAGAGCTTTTCAGAAGCTAATTTAGTTTAGAATTGGTATCCGGCAATCATCGAGATTTCTTTTGTCAAATAGTATATCACAATTTAATTACTTAAATTGGAATTTGACAATTTTCATACTCTCACATTGGATATTTAATTCAACGCCCAAATTTATAGATTAAACGGGGCACAAAATCAATCAATTCCGGTGTAGATTGAGACTGATAAAAATTGAAAATAACTGATAAAAATATTCTTTCAAAATGTGATTTTTTCTCAACCAATATTTTCAATATTGATAATCCAACTCAAATCTAAAATTTGAACTGATTTGGAATTTAAACAGCAGTCTAAATGTGAGACTGATAAAAAATACCCTGATAAAAATATATTTTCAAAATACGATTTTTTCTCAATCCACACCTTCTATAATTAAAATAAAGCTCAAATATGAAATTTGGACTGATTTGGAGATAAATATCACTCTCTACATGTGATTCAATGAAAATACACGGATAAAAATTGCAATTCAGAAAATTACGAAACTTACCAAAAAGCTTTCCCAAGGTGAATATATTATTTCCAACACTTCTCCCGAGATTTTCCACTTTTTCCTCCCTTCCAAAAGGCACAAAAAGGGGTCTATTTATAGCAGAAATGACCAGTTGCCGTGGGGACAACTGGTGTTGTCGCGGGGACAACCGGTTTTGCCTCTTTTGCAACGGTTTTTGCGATTTCGGCCCAACCGAGTATCGGAATGATCTGATTTTTTGATATGTTGTTCCCCACAATGTAACCTACCTCTTAACCAAATTTCAGCTCATTTGTACTTCGGGAAGTGTGCCTTTTGATTCCCGAGGTGAATTCCCAGTTTTCTCAATTCCCGGAGATCCGGTCGTCAGAATGTGCTGATTTTTGAGTATGTTCCTCCTTGTAGTATTACCTAACAATCCTCAAAGTTTGAGAGAGATCAGATATCCATAGATATTTAAGTTTACCTTCCAGGAGTTTTCACGGTTATCGATTTTCGGCAGTTTCTGGTAATTCTCGTAACTTTCTGTCCGGGTGGCCTTTCTGCCTCATTCTTTGACCTGTATCACATATATAGAGTATATATTCATCCATGAATGTCTATGCATGCCTGTGTGTTCATTTTCTTGAAGTTCGGGATTTGTGCGAGGGTCGAAAAATGAGGTATTCACAGACCCTCTCGGCCTAGGTTCTTTGGAACAAAGAAACTAGGACGATACTGAGAATGCATCATTTTGAGGCGCTTGCATGAATCCTCCATGATATGTTTTTTGAAAACAATGCCATGCTAAATGATGTTTGTGCTGTCTATCTCTGCTGGGAATGGATGGGCGATTCAGGACGCGTCCTGTGCTTTGCAAACAAATGTTGAGCTGTGGTACTCCTACTGCATAGGACGGTTCTATCAAAGAATCTACTTTCTGGGTTGAGCTGTGGTACTCCTACTTCGTAGGATGGTTCTGTCAACAAATCTGCTTTCTGGGTTGAGCTGTGGTATTCCTACTTCGTAGGATGGTTCTGTCAACAAATCTGCTTTCTGGGTTGAACTGTGGTACTCTTACTTCGTAGGACGGTTCTGTCAACGAATTTGCTTTCTAGGTTGAACTGTGGTACTCCTACTTCGTAGGACGGTTCTGTCAACGAATCTGCTTTCTAGGTTGAACTGTGGTACTCCTACTTCGTAGGACGGTTCTGTCAACGATTTTGCTTTTTGGGTTGAACTGTGGTACTCCTACTTCGTAGGATGGTTCTGTCAACGAATCTGCTTTCTGGGTTGAGCTGTGGTACTCCTACTTCGTAGGACGGTTCTGTCAACGAATCTGCTTTCTGGGTTGAACTGTGGTACTCTTACTTCGTAGGACGGTTCTGTCAACGAATCTGCTTTCTGGGTTGAACTGTGGTACTCCTACTTCGTAGGAAGGTTCTGTCAACAAATCTGCTTTTTGTGTTGAGCTGTGGTACTCCTACTTCGTAGGAAGGTTCTGTCAACGAATCTGCTTTCTGGGTTGAGCTGTGGTACTCCTACTTCGTAGGAAGGTTCTGTCAACGAATCTGCTTTCTGGGTTGAGCTGTGGTACTCCTACTTCGTAGGACGATTCTTGGCAACGAATCTGCTTTCTGGGTTGAAAAAGGTTTTCTTTCTTCTTTTTATCCAGTTTTTCCATGTATTTTTTTGATGAGTTTCCTTTCTTTCTAAAAAGATGTAATCACGATTTCCTTGGTTTGTAAACCTCGTGAGTGCTTTCTTTGGGGTTTTCACCTTACACTCTTGAATTCTTACCCATGTTTCCACAATTTTCAGGATTCTTGCCCTTTGCAGTTTTTTCTTGGTTTTTGGAGAACATTTTTATTTGCACCTGCACCTTTTCTGTTTTTGATGCCCTTATATCTCCCTCTGATGTTTTCAAGGCTTTTTTTTCTTGATGCCCGTCTATTTAATCTTTTGCATGGCCAGCAGCCTTTCTCACCTGAGACGCAGCCCTGAGCCTTTTGGCCTAGCTGTCACTCTCGGTGTGGCTCTTGCCGTTACCTTCTTTCTCTGTTTTTTTGGGATTCTCTTTATTTCTTCTCTCTTGGTGCTGTGGGTTTTATCCTCTTTTCTACTCTTTCAATTATTTCTTGTACCCACTTTGTTCTCTTCAAATAGTTTCTCTACTGCTAAGGGCACATTTCCTGTATTCTGTGGAAATCTTGGTTTAAATTCTCCGTGTTGGCTTGAAAACTTCAGAATTCCGTGATTCCTCTTATTTTTTTTATTTTTTTTGAAAACTGATAAAAAAATGACATTTTTATTCCGGATAAAAGAGAAAAAAGAGTTTTTTATATTTTTGGGGACAATTGGTTTTTCTTAGGGACAATTGGTATTTTTTTGGGGACAATGGTTTCTTTTGGGGACAATTGGTATTTTTTGGGGACAACTATTTTCTTTTGGGGACAATTGGTATTTTTTGGGGACAACTAGTTTGGTTCCTATATATATGAGTCTTCTTTGCTTGCATTCCTCCCATCTTCCATAGTTTCTTTCTCTCTCTAAGTTCATATTTTCTCCTTGGCTTTTCTTTGCAATCCTTTTGTTCTTTATCATGTCGGCTTTTCATTCTTATAATAATAGTATTCATTCTCTCCCTCCGGATTGTCTGCTTGGTGATTCTCCGAATATCTTCACCACGGGATCTGACGGTTTTACTTTCATATCGCCGCATCACGATGATTGGGAGGGGATAGTATGGCAAGGTGTTGAAGGTGTGGCTTACCGACGTGCTGTGTATACTGACGCTGTCGTTTCTGATATCAACGCCCCGTGGCTTATCATGGAGCCGGAACAACATTTATTCTTCAATCGTGCCCGGGTATTTCCAAAATGCAACATATATTATAAAATGCTAATGTACTGCTTTATATGTTTATGCAAGTGCCATGTTAGATGTCTTTTTTTAAAAAAAAAAAAATGATAATAATATCAATTAATAATATATAATGTTAGCAATAATAATAGTAGTAATAATAGTAGTAATAGTAGTAGAACATGTTTCCTGCAAAAGTAAATAATACCATGTTAGAAATTCCTATATATGTATGTATGCTAAAATGCATGTTTATCATTTTCGAGCTCTCTTTCTTTTTTCTTTTTTCTTTTTTAAACCAGGTAAGTCGCAGATGCCGTGGTTCTTGTAACTCTGTTTATGACGCTTGGGTATCCTCTCCTCAAGCAGTTAGGGAGTTCCTCGGTGTTACTCCTTTTGGCCCTCTTCTCAACGCATTGCCTGGGCACGCCCAGCGTGGTTCGAATCTTACGACAGCGATGGCGGAAAGGTGGTTTGATACTACCCACACCTTTCAGTGGGGTTGGGGGGAGATGACCATGACTCCTATAGACGTGCATGTCCTGACGGGTTTGCCTTTTGGGGGCCGGCCGATCGATTGTTCTCCTTCGGCTAGGATTACCGAGGCGGGGATGCGAGCTGCTCTGGGCTGGTATCACGAGGGGAATGAGATCCCTCATGCTGTTTTGGTTGAATATCTGAAGCAGGAAAGTTTGCGCATGGCAAGCAGGGGCGATCTCCTTACCCGACGAGAGGTTCGTCAGTATGCTAGATCATTACTCCTCCTCGTTCTGCAGGAATTATTTACAGCTCGCGGTAATAATGATGCGGTTGTATACTGGCTTGCCATTCTCAATGATTTCAGCACTATTCATACTTGGGAATGGGGGGGACTTGTTCTAGCCGTTCTGTATGACTCGATGGATAGCTTTTCGAGACGCGAGTCTCCTACTCACCGGGGAATGTGCATGTTATGGGACGTATCCCCCTTTCTATCTCTTTTATCACAATTTCCATGTTTATATAAGTTTCTTTGTTTAATCCTCTATAATTTTCAGGCCTGGTTTTTGGCGTATATCGGTAGTGGTCCGGCACAGCTTGGTGTTTGTAGGGATCGTTCTTTTCCCTTTTTTCGTCATTTTTCCCGAAAACTATGTACATCGAAGCCATTCCGTTATTCTTTATCGCATCTTTGCCACGAAGATTTCTTTGGGCTTACCCCTGATCGGGTACAAACTTTTTTCCCTTGGTTCATTTTTTTTTTTTAAATTGTTCCTTATACTTATGTCTCTGTAAGTGAACTGGACCCCCTGGTCGGAATTGCATAGTTAGCCGGCTTTCCATTATATCCGAACATTTTCTCAGACACGGCGACTGTTGCATCATGAGTATGACTATTGTTTCTATCTGGGTGAGAGGGTGATGCGTTAGCATTCTCCTGGGGCTAATCTCAAGTCCCCTGCTCATCCTCCTTCGCGTATGTGTTTTCCTTCTCAAATTCCTGCTGAGGATTGTTTAATCTTGTTTCAAGGATGTGATTATACGAGGTTCGAGTCGGATATTCCTTATCGCGAGTTTGCACGCACTTATCTATTGCGAGAGAATGTAGGCACTACCCCTGATGACATTTATACACGTTATACTAGGCTAGGGGGCAATTCTCATTGTATTCGTGGGCAGGACTGGTATGCGATGCATGTGTCAAAATCTGGGGAGTCCGCTCACCCTGGATATCGGTTTGCTAATTCTCCTGACGATGAGAGTGGGAACCAAAATGAGAATACGGATGATGATGATGTCATGGATCAGGCGACTGATGGGATTGCTGGTAATGTAGAGGGTTTAAATCAGAACCTTGGTGGAGATGAAGACATGGATACTAGCTTTGGTCACGGTGGTGGTGGTGTTGATGGTGGGTTTACAGGCGGCAATGTGGCTATGAGGCCACCTGTTTTTGTTAATCATTCGATGGGTGAAGGCTTGGGTCATACTACAGGTCATCCAATGGGGAAAGGGCAAGGCTTTATTGCAGGTTATCAAACAGAACAAGGGCGAGATTTTGTTGCAGGTTATCAGACGGGGCAAGGTTCGAGTTTTGATCTGCCCGCCTTCTCTAACTTTACCTCTTTCCTGAATAACAACCCTTTTGGTGGCGAGGTACCCCAAGACTCTGGGAGGGAATTCCGAGATACGGTACGAGATCTCAACCATGTAGAAGCGGTTAGACGTTTTGAGAGGGATCAAGGGATGCATTCTGGACCTGGCCAATCATCCCACTCTTGTAATTTACCTGTATTGCCGCGGACCATGTCTTTTACTGCTGCTTGGGAGGAGATGCAGTATAACCTCCGATCTTCTCCCATTCCTGAACGTTTTACTTTTCCCGGGATTCCAAGTTGGACAAATGTTGTAGTCTCGATAGATGAGTTATGCAATCTTTATGATACTGCCACGGATTATTGGGCCTTCTTAGTTCACTGTGTTCCCCAACCGTGGGAGTACGATAGGTCTTTTCGTGATGCTATGAGGCTTGCTGGTAATGCCGCTGCCCGTGAGGCTCCTGATCCTGGTGCACCCTCTCGCTCTTCCATGGGGTCAATTAACGAGGCCGTGGTCATAAGTCGTCCTGCCCCTCGTCGTCGTGGCCCTCCTTCTCGACGTTCTCAGCTTGGTTCGGCGGAGAATATTGACATGTCATCGAGACGCGGCAATTAGCTAGTTTTTCTCTTTTTTGAAAAAGTATCCTTTATGTTTTATTTATGAAATCGTGTATTTTTTGCGAAAAAAGAAACAAGTCTAGGTAGCTCGAAAATGATATGTATGCAAACATATGTAATGTAGACTCTTTTTCGGAAATATATTTAATATTTTGTTTTGAGAAAATATCAGTTGTAAGTGTTGTTATGCAAACTTATTTTGTAATTTTTCAAGATTAAATGAAAAGCAGGGTTTATATTATTTTATGAAAATTAGACCGGGCCTGAAGTCACTTCTCAGGTTTCCTACGTTCCCCTTGTTTTAATATCTTAATTCTTGGTTGTGGGGCTCAGGTCTACGTAGTTCTTGGGTATGCCGGCTTATGTCCTTTACTGATAGTATTTCTTCAAACAGTCTAGATTAACCGAAGAATTGAACTGTTGTCCATCTGTATCTGTGATTATAACTGCTCCTCCGGACAAAATCTCTTTGACAATATACGGCCCTGTCCATTTATGCGCGAATTTTCCCCTTGGATCTCTAGCTGGTTCTCTGATTTCTTTTATCACCAAATCATCTATCTGTATTCCCCTGATTTTCACTTTCTGATTGAATGCTCTAGCAACCCTTTTCTGATACCCTTGCTGATGGTAGGCGGCTTTCAATCGTTTCTCGTCGAGTAGCGCCAACTCTTCATAACGGCTTTGAACCCAGTCTAATTCTGCCATTGTGCTTTCCATAACTACCCTCAGAGACGGGATCTCCATTTCTACAGGTAGTACTGCTTCCATCCCATATGTTAATGAAAACGGTGTGGCGTTTATGGAGACCCTTTCTGTAGTGCGATATCCCCACAATGCATACGGCAGTTTATCGGCCCAATCTTGACCACCTTTTATCATCTTGCTAATCATATTCTTCAGATTTTTGTTTGCCGCTTCTACTGCACCATTGGTCTGTGGCCTGTAGGGGGAGGACTTGTGCCTCTGTATCCCGTATTCTTCCATTACATTGTTGGCTTCTCCTTCGAAGTGGGTTCCATTGTCAGACACAATCTCATGGGGTACCCCGTATCTGCATATGATATTCCTTCGGATGAATTTTGCTACCTTTTTAGCATCAAGCTTCGCATACGATTCTGCCTCGACCCACTTTGTAAAATAATCGATTGCGACCAGTATGTACTCATGCCCATTGCTTGCTGACGGCGATATTTTTCCAATGACGTCTATTCCCCAAACTGAGAACGGCCAAGGAGCTGTCATGGTGTACAATTCTTTTGGGGGAAGTTTCTGAGATTTTGTGTAAACTTGGCAGAGATGGCATCTTTTGACATGACCATTACAGTCTTGTTGCATAGTGGTCCAGTAATATCCTTGCCGAATTATCTTCCGGGCCAAAGTGTGTCCACTCATGTGGGGTCCGCATTATCCCCCGTGCACTTTGTTCATAACGGCTTGAGATTCCTTTTCTCTTAGGCATCGAAGATGTACTCCGTCATACCCTCTCTTGTACAATTTTCCCGCGCAAATGATGAATTGAGCTGCTAATCTCTGAAGTGCTATCCGAGTCTTCTTATTGGCATGATCAGGGTATTTTCCTTCTTTTAAGACCCTCCAGATGTCGTAATACCAGGTGGCTGAATCTACCAAATCCTCATCTTCATTTTCACTGTCAAGGACCATGCAGTATGCCGGGACCTCTCTTTGCTCAATAGTGATCTGTACTGCCTGCATATCTCCCGGGATTTCTACCATTGATGCCAATGTTGCCAGTGCGTCGGCAAAATTATTTTGACTGCGGGGTACATGATGGAAACTGATCTCTTCAAACTTGTTAGCCATATCTTGCAGTTTGTCCAGGTAGGGGATGAGCTTATCTTCTCTGATCTTCCACTTTTGCAATACCTGGTGTATGATAAGAGCCGAATCTCCGAAAACCTATATTTTCATTACCCTTCTTTTAAGAGCGATTTCCAACCCCACGATGCAAGCCTCATATTCAGCAGTGTTATTGGTGCAGTCGAATTGCAACCGGAACGACAACGGTGCGTGAATCTGGTCTGGCGAGATCAAAAGAATCCCTATTCCATAGCCATTTTTGTTGGCAGCTCCGTCGAAATACAATTTCTATTTACCCTATGTTTCTAATGCCATGATAGTTTCATCTGGGAAGATGAGATCTCTTTCTTCTTCCTCTTCCAAAATAGGATTACCAGCCAACAAATCTGCGATGATCTGACCTTTAATCGCCTTCTGGGTAACATATGTGATATTGAAGTCAGATAACAAAAACACCCATTTAGCCATCCGATTAGTCAACACTAGCCTTTCGAACAAGTATTTCAATGGATCCAACCGGGCTATCAGAACAACGGAAAATACGAGCATGTAATGGCGTATCTTATGAGTTGCCCAAATCAAAGCTGCACACAATCTTTCCAATGGTGAGTAATTTCTTTCACAGGGTGACAACTTCTTACTGATGTAATAAATCGGTTGCTCCTTTTGACTCTGGATCAAGTGTTGAGCCAACATAGCCCCTGCAGCAATTTCATTGACTGTGAGATACAGTAATAAGGGAAGGTCTGGCTGTGGTGGGGCAAGGATTGGTGGATTGGATAGGTACTCCTTGATTTTATCAAACGCCGCTTGGCACTGTTCATTCCACTGACCATCTGATGATTTCTGCAGGAGTCTGAATATGGGCTCGCATGTTTGCGTGAGCTGGGATATGAACCGGCTGATATACTGTAGCTTACCCAGGAACCCTCTGACCTCCTTCTCTGTGTGCGGTGCCGGCATTTCTCTGATTGCTTTTATCTTGGCAGGGTTTGCTTCAATTCCCTTTTTGCTAACGACATAACCCAACAACTTGCCTTTTGTTACCCCAAATACACATTTCTACGGATTTAATTTCATCTGGAATTGCCGGAGTCTATCGAAGAAAGTTTTGAGGGCGGGGAGATGCCCTTCTCTCTCTTTGGACTTGATGATCATGTCGTCCACATATATCTCAACCTCTTTGTGGATCATATCGTGAAAAAGTGCAGTTGCAGCCCTTTGGTACGTCGCCCCGGCATTCTTTAACCCAAACGGCATAACTGTGTAACAATAAGTACCCCATGGTGTGATGAAGGCAGTTTTTTCTTGATGATCGGGATGCATCTTTATCTGGTTATAACCGGCAAAACCATCGACAAACGACTTCAAAGCATGGTTGGCAGTATTGTCCACAATTAGATCGATATTGGGTAATGGAAAATCGTCTTTTGGGCAGGCTTTATTGAGATCCCTATAATCTACACATACCCTCACTTTCCCATTTGGCTTCGGTACAGGTACGACATTGGCTAACCAAGTTGGATAATTCACTACTCGGATGAATCCCACTTTCAACTGTTTTTCAACTTCTTCTTTAACTTTTAAGGACCATTCTGGTATCAACTTTCTGAGTTTCTGCTTGACGGGTTTACACTCTGGTTTGGTGTGGATCTCATGCATCACTATATCTGTGCTTAAACCTGGCATATCAGCATAAGACCAAGCAAACACATCAACATATTCTTTTAATAATTCATGCAATTCTTTGCTTTCAGTTTCATTCAACTCAGCCCCAATTTTTAACTCTTTCTTATCCTCATTAGTCCCTAGCTTAACCGTAACGGTTTCACCCTCCTCGATTTGGATTCGCTGTTTGTTCTTTTCAGGGATATCATTCATAGATTCAATTTCAGCAGAGGCAATAAAAGGATTGGACATATCCGGATACTGTGAAACCATTTCTATTTCATTAACAAAAATTCCATCGGATACATTTTCAAGTAAATTTCCTAAGAGCTTATCATCGCTCATGTTACCCACAATTTTATCCCTTACATATTCACTCCCTTTCTCTCTCAAAATTCCCCTTTTCTTTGCCGGATAGATCAAAACCACGGGATCAACTAGATTACCCTCTTCAGTCACTGCCATAACCTCAGTTTCGACAAACAAACTCTTCATCATAAGAGCTAACTCCTCAGTTCCTTCATCTTCTTACTTCAAACCCTGAGATGGATCTTCATATCTCCTATTTTCAATACAATGTACCTCCCCCTCTTTGTGATACAAGTCTTCAACAAAGAAGATTTCTAGTCCTAGGACTCTTTCTCCTTTCAAATTAAACCATGGTTCTTGAAAACCACAAAACGGGAAGTCTTCCCCTTCTTTTACAAAGAAACCATTCAACGAAGTATTGGTCGCTCCATAATTTGAACCCTCCATAAATTTGCCTTCTTCTGACTCAGATAAACCCAGCCCAGCATATTTTCGGTTCTGCACGTGTGGCTTTATCGGCTCGACTATTCCGACTTGTCGATCACCCAAACCTCTACCTGGCAAGTACCTCATAGCATTCATCATAGCAACCACTTTTTCATTCAGAAATGGCACGGCGTACAGGGGTAACAGTTCAATTTTCTGTGTGGTCAGAGTTTGCACTTTGGGTTCGTATTGAAAACCTCCCAACTGTATATCCTGACTTCTTATGCCTAAGACTGGTGTGTCTTTGGGCATTATAACATCGTCACAGTCCCCATGTACCACAATTACTTCGTCTCCCACGAGAATCTTTACTTTCTGATGGAGAGATGATGGGAGAGCCCCGACCGAGTGTATCCATGCCCTTCCCAGCAGCAGATTAAAGCTTGATGGGATTTCAATAACTTGGAATTCTGTAGCAAATTCGGTTGGCCCGATTAATAAACTCAGGATAACAGATCCCAATACGGCTCTCTTGGTGTTGTCATAGGCTCTCACGGTTACTGGAGATTCTTCCAAACTTCCTTCATCAAGCCCCAGAGCCTTGAAAGTTTTGAGAGGGCATACATTTATGGTTGCCCCATTGTCGATGAGCACCTTTGGTATTACCATCCCCAGAGTTTCAACAGATATGTGCAGAGCTTGGTCATGATCTCTCCCCAACGGTGATAAGTCTTCATCGGAGAATGCCAGACTGTTCTATAAACCCAGTGTCCCAATCATAGCGGTTAGTTGCCCAGGAGTGGATTCTATGGGGACTATGGCTTCATCCATGAGTTTCAAAAATGCTGCTCGATGGGGTTTGGAGGAAACCAACAGTCCCCAAATGGATATCTGAGCCTGGTTTTTTTTTTAATTGTTCGACCACTTGCCTACCTTCAGGTTGGATCACTTCTTTCTTTCCAGCTTCTGCCACTTTCTCCTGAGGGCTATAAACCTTCCCTGATCATGTTAACTGTTGCACCCAGTTAGCTAAACCCTCCTTTTCATTCTCATCTGACTCTTCTTCCACTTTTGACCAATCAAAATTAACCATGTTGACGTGGACTCGGGTGATCTTTCTTGAGATGGACCACTTTTGGTTCGGTGTCTCCTGCCCAATTTTCACCTTCTTTCCCTGATAACCCAACCCCTGTTTGCGAATGTGAGTCTTTACTATAACAGGTTCGGCGATGCCTTGGTTGTATTTGCCCAGTCCTTGACCAGGCAGTATTTTCATCTCCTTCATCCACTTACTAACTTGGGGGCTATACATTGGTTTTTTCGCAACTTTCCCTCCTTGATTCGGAACTTCTTTCATTAATTGCCGGAACATATTTGCCAACTCTTCTTCTTTCCTTTCTATAAAACTTTGACTCAAACAACTTTCTACTCGAAAAACAGCTATGATCTCCTTTCCTTTGTTCTTTGCCGGCCGAATCAAAAACACCGGATCATTCTCTTCTTTATCTATTATCAATGCATTAATTCTCCCTCCGTGGTTGGGGAGTGGATTCTTTGCCACATTCGGGGGCTCGGGATCAGGAATTTTCCCTGACTCTATCAAATCTTGTATGGTGTGCCTCAAAGCCATGCATCGATCAGTGTGGTGTCCAGCGCCTTGATGAAATTCACAAACTTCATTCGTATTCCAGCCACGGGGAAGCGGATCAGGGGGAGCTCGGGGGGCTAAAGCTTGTATGATGCCTCCATCCCTTAGGGCTGCAAAAGTTTTACTCAGAGAAGCCGGGAGTCGAGAAAAATGCCTATTCCTTCCAGTGTTCTGGGTTTGATTGACAAAACCTTGGTTGGGTACGGGCCTCTGCTCTTGAGGATATTGAAAGTCAGTTCTTTGAGAAGTTCCGGCATTTTGGTAAGACCACATCTGATTGACGACTGGGGTGGATCTTTTGTATTGGGAAGCCGTTTTCTTAGCTTCGGCTGCCTTTGCCAATTCCTCCTCTGTCTCATTGGCGATGTGCATCAAAGCTTTATACTTCTCAAAGTATTGGCGGCCCATGCCATTCCGGATTTTAGGCTTAAAATTTTTGACTATCAAACCCAGTTGTTCCTCCTCAGATACGCGGTCCACCATTTGTGAGGCCAGTTCCCGCCATCTAGTTATAAAATCGTTAACGCTTTCATTCTCTCTTTGCTTTGCCATTTCCAGATGCTTACGGGTGACTTTCAACTCCTCATTAGATTTGTAATGTTCCATGAACTCTTTCACAATGCTCTTCCAATCTGCCGCTCGATGCCTCTCTAATCCCAAAAACCAGCTATGGGCGGGTCCAGTCAAGGTCTGATGAAAACCTTGAGCTAAGTGAGTTTCGTTTAACCCATACAACTGCATCGTTCTTACATAAGCCTTGAGATGAAGATGCGGTGGGCTACTTCCCGAGAATTTCTCGACATGGGGGAGCTTGAAACCATTCAGCAATCGGGCTTCCGAAAAAAGGGACATATTCTTGACATCGGCCATATCATCGACTTTATCAATTACTCTTTGGTTCAGGGCTTTCACTTGTTCTTTCAGCGCGGCTATTGCTTCATTCTCTTTATCTGTCTCGACCACGGACTCCGCATACTGCCCCATATAAGGATCATGTTCACGACCTTCACCGAAGAAATGGTTGTTTTGTTGACGGGGTGGGTTTTGCTCGGGATGAAGCCAAGCATTGATACCGTCGGGTGCGGGCGGGCCCTGATGAGCTGGTGGGACATTCTGCGGGGCGGGGGGAATTGGTGGTCCTATGTTGTGATAAGGATTGGGGTTCTGTGGGATTTGCTCCATGGGTGCTCGGGCGGCGAGTAGATGGTTAACTGATTGGGTCAAACCCTGAATCAAGCGAAAAAGCTGTTATGGGGATAGGGTTCCAGGATCCATCAGTAAACCGGGACCGGGCGGCGGTTCCGCTGCATGGTGCTGTCCCTCGATATTCTCAACGCCTTCTTCGATACGCTCGTTCTGATCATTCTGGAAATCTACGGCCCGTCTTGGAGGCATGTCTACTGGTGAATCTGGACGAATAAGTCTACCGGTAGAATCTCGACCAACCCAACCGGGCAGTGCAGAAAATCTGAGAGTAATGAAGAAATTTTTTTTTTTTAAAAAAAACGAGGACTGCAGAAGATAGCTAGATATTTTTTCAAAACAAAGAATTTTATAATTCCAAAAAAGAGTACTATGTACAAGAATGTAGATCGAAAACCAATTTTTTGATGATTAGGTGAAAACAAACCGACAGCAACAACTTGAGAGCCCCATAGGTAGGTTTAAGGTAGGAATAAGAATCCCCGGGGTGCCCTTATAACCTTTCGGTTTTGAAAACGCATTTTGAAAACCTATTATATAAAATGACAATATTTTTGGAAAATATTTTGTAAAAATAGGGAAGTTCTCTCCTCATAGAGTTGCTTTTCATGGAAATAGTGATGGGGAAATTCTCACTAGCGGATTCTAGTGAGGGATTTCTATGGAGGAGGTTGGACAGCCTCCGGCCGTACTTGCCAAACCAAGGCCTTTGATTCACCAATCTCACGACTGACAGTTAAGCAAAGATGCAGAAATTCAAGTGTACTAGATTGACTCATCCTACATGCAGCGTGGCTTGATGGGTTAAGGTTCAGGCTCCCTCCTATTTGGCTAGGTCTTGCTATATACCCCAAGGGCGAGTACGTGCAAGGACCTTTTGATATACATCCCGGGTATGTGAGTGTTCTCGTCACTCTATATACCTCGGTAAGTACTTGGCCAAGGAGAGTGGAAATAAGAGCTTTCGGTTGATGTTGACCCAGACGAGTCAACTCCCTACTTGCTAAACAGTATTTCCGGGTTATTTGGGATAATTTCACACTCGCGATAATGCATGATGATAGTGCGTGCGTACAAAATAACAATTATTGAGGTATATTATGAAGAACGCTTTATGATTTGTTCCAGTCTTTTCAAATTTTATTTATAAAAATATTTTTCCTCAAACAATAATTATAATCAGAGAACGATAAATCGGGTACCCACCTGAATCGCATCTATGTTATCCTAAAACTAAGGCCGAAAATAAAGACACGCAATAAAATAATATAAACAAATATCCACGCATATTCTACTCAAGTACAGAGTCTAATCCTCTTAAAAGTTCATCATATCCCCAGCAGAGTCGCCACTGTAAAAACCCGCGTTTTCTCGGCCCCTCCGCTTTTCATCTTTTATTTTCGGAATACGTTGGAGTTTTTATTAATTACAAAAAAACATGACATTTTGTAAACAATTCAGAGTCGCCAGTTTGTTTTACTAAACAAACAAAAGTTTTGTGTAAAAGAAAAACATTTATGAATTAAACGCCTTCTTAAACACAATTAATGCGAAACCAGACAATTCAAGGGTTCGGGGATTAAATTACGAATTGGGAAGGGATTAGGCACCCAATTCGCCCTTTCGGTCTCTAAGTATAATATGCGTTAAGTATTATCACAGATTCGCATGCGCGTATAATATTATCTCACTTCAGCCTTTTATTTTTAGAAAACCGGGATTTTGGGGTGGGGATTGAAGACGTGTGCTTCGTATTTCGCCCTTTTTGATTTTAGAAATCAGTGTGTATGTGTGTGGTTTCACAATTGTTTTGTATAGAGATAGACAACGAAATCAGTGCATTTGGATAAAAATCAGAGCTTTTCAGAAGCTAATTTAGTTTGGAATTGGTGTCCGGCAATCATCGAGATTTCTTTTGTCAAATAGTATATCACAATTTAATTACTTAAATTGGCATTTGACAATTTTCATACTCTCACGTTGGATATTTAATTCAACGCCCAAATTTATAGATTAAACGGGGCACAAAATCAATCAATTCCGGTGTAGATTGAGACTGATAAAAATTGAAAATAACTGATAAAAATATTCTTTCAAAAGTTGATTTTTTCTCAACCAATATTTTCAATATTGATAATCTAACTCAAATCTAAAATTTGAACTGATTTGGAATTTAAACAGCAGTCTAAATGTGAGACTGATAAAAAATAACCTGATAAAAATATATTTTCAAAATACGATTTTTTCTCAATCCACACCTTCTATAATTAAAATAAAGCTCAAATATGAAATTTGGACTGATTTGGAGATAAATATCACTCTCTACATGCGATTCAATGAAAATACACGGATAAAAATTGAAATTCAGAAAATTACGAAACTTACCAAAAAGCTTTCCCAAGGTGAATATATTATTTCCAACACTTCTCCCGAGATTTTCCACTTTTTCCTCCCTTCCAAAAGGCACAAAAAGGGGTCTATTTATAGCAGAAATGACCAGTTGTCGTGGGGACAACTTGTGTTGTCGTGGGGACAACAGGTGTTGTCGCGGGGACAACACCTTTGTCGCCGGGACAACCGGTTTTGCCTCTTTTGCGACGGTTTTTGCGATTCCGGCCCAACCGAGTATCGAAATGATCTGATTTTTTGATATGTTGTTCCCCACAATGTAACGTACGTCCTGACCAAATTTCAGCTCATTTGGACTTCGGGAAGTGTGCCTTTTGATTCCCGAGGTGAATTCCTAGTTTTCTCAATTCCCGGAGATCCGGCCGTCGGAATGTGCTGATTTTTGAGTATGTTCCTCCTTGTAGTATTACCTAACAACCCTCAAAGTTTGAGGACAATCAGATATCCAAAGATATTTAATTTTACCTTCTAGGAGTTTTGACGGTTACCGATTTTCGGCAGTTTCTGGTAATTCTCGTAACTTTCTGTCCGGGTGGCCTTTCTGCCTCATTCTTTGACCTGTATCACATATATAGAGTATATATTCATCCATGAATGTCTATGCATGCCTGTGTGTTCATTTTCTTGAAGTTCGGGATTTGTGCGAGGGTCGATAAATGAGGTATTCACACTTTCTATAAAAAGGCTATGGGAGAAGGCTAGGAAACCAGCCAAATTTATTAAGGTTTTGAAAAACCTAAAACCATGACATATATTTTTCATTTGGTCAGGGGGTTATATGTTTTAATTGGGTAAGTGGGGAGCCTTAAAACAAATATTGAATACAGCAAAATTAGACTAAAGTGATCTTATTCTCACTAGATCATAGATATTAGCATATATTCATACAACACATTTTAAGGAGTACAAATTTATATTAAGTGAAATAATGTATTAAGTGATACCTACTTTTCCACTAAATTTGTATTCACCAGTCGAAGGTTATATGTAAATTGAAGAAAAAAACCAAGTAATATTACATATAAAATGGATACTTACTTTGTTTACCTTTTTTTGTTGTTAAGCTTGTTTATCTTGTATTTCTGCCATGAGTCGGTGTAGATTTTGGAGATGCCATTATCCCGTTGATCTCTACAAAATTGATGTTAATCTTCATTATTGATAAACGCATAATATTGTCATGCATAAGCTCTTTCCCGGAGTCGCTTGACGCGTTTGTTGCTTTAATTCTGCCTAATTATATATCCTCTTATCTCAAGATTAGTGTCTTAGCGAGTTTTGTATCTAACATCGTCCCGCTAGGTGTGCTTTTGTTGTGTTTCTATGTGTTTATAGGCATATGATGCAATGGCGTTCAAAAAATTGATCAAGCGCTAGTCAAAAGCTCGCAAAATGCTGATCTGAGGAATTTCCCAGAAGCATGATCGATCATGGGTATACCATGATCGATCATGGTGCAAATTGGCCTTCAGAGCAGAGGACCCCATGATCGATCATGGTAGACCCATGATCGATCATGGGGACTTAACCGTAGTTATGAGACTAC
The DNA here is from genome assembly GCA_021464415.1 of Lonicera japonica. Taxonomy (NCBI): domain Eukaryota; kingdom Viridiplantae; phylum Streptophyta; class Magnoliopsida; order Dipsacales; family Caprifoliaceae; genus Lonicera; species Lonicera japonica. The sequence goes on along the minus strand of JAKCWG010000771.1, from coordinate 196,313 downwards.
GGTTATGAACACTACAAAGTGTTCATAACCGTAGGGAGGGGACATTCATGGTTTTAGAGTGTGTTCTATGTTAGAGTGTATCTATTCCCCCCTTTTCGCGTAGTCTCATAACTACGGTTAAGTCCCCTCCCTATTGGTATCAGAGCCAATGTCTTTCCGTGAGTAGTTAATTAAGGTTAATTTATGGCCTTAAGGATTTTTGTTATAAGCAATTCTTTTATAACAGATGAATGTTGTTTTTTTTTATCTTGAAACAGTTTTTCAGTGATATTTATACTTTGATAAGTATGAAAAATCTGAGGAATGATAAGTATGCTCTACAGCTGCCACTTTTCTTCTTCGTCTGATTTCAGTATGCTCTGTGACTGCCATCTCGCATGGATCTCTCACATCAGAACACTCAGATTCAGAAGTGTGGATCTCCTGTATCAGAAAACGTTCGTTCTATTTTTCTGAACACTTTGTATAAATCTTGTGTTACACAATACGTTATACTCTCATATATGGACAGGTGTTTGAGCGCCAGGTCTTTAGGCGATGGACAGCCGTGTTTATGCCTGATAAATGCTCGCAGATTGAGGTCAAATATGAGATTATAGATTTTGTTGTAGCAGAAGGTCGTCTATGGATCTATGATCTACTAAAAATTATGTTTCGCTGTTATCAAGAAAAGTTTTATTTATCTGTTATTAAAAGCATGATTTATAACCAAAATCCTTGTTGTCATAAATTGCCTATTTTATTTCAAAATATTTTCTAAATCTAAGTCAATGTCTGCCTCCTCTTCTAAATCTACTATAGGTCCTTCAGAGTCGCTTAAATCCGAGTCATTTAGGTCAAACAGTTCCCGTAGTGATAAGATCGAGTCTTTGTATGAAATTACTCATCTCCCAGATACAAAAATTCCTGAAACCAAGTTAACTATGACCAACCCGTACCATGTTTTCCAAAAACCCTCTACAGAGTCTTTCACCCGCCGAGTCAAACAGTTAGTTGTCTCTGACAAATCAAAACTTCCAGTACGTGAATTTGTTCAGTGTACTCCTTTTGACTCCTTGTTTGTTAATTCAGGACATGAAGAACAGTTCTTTACTGTTCCTATCTCCTCAGATATTTCCAGGATAGCCTTAGCTCAAGGTTATACCCACTTGCATTTCGGAGCAATCCGTTTTGCCATTACTTTTCATGGTCGCAAAGGTTTGGAAGTTGTTGCCCGTATTGCCCTTGTTGATTCTAGGTTGACAAACTATCAGCAAGCAATCCTTGGCAATGTTCAAGCCACCTTGAATGCTGGAACAGTGTTTTTTACAATGTATCCAAATTTCAACCTCCCTCTCAGTGATCCTTTTGTTTACTCTGCTTTGAAAATCCAAGTTCAAATCTCTGGTGTCTCTATGATCCCAGGTACTGCAGCAGCAACAATCCATCAACAAATGGTCTACAGAGTACAGAATCATTCATATGATCTTTGTATTCCTGGCTCTTCCACATCAGAAGCCGTTATGCTCACAATTGATTCCGACCGAGCTCACACAGCCAGTTATGTTCCCCGACAGCTCACTCGTGATGAGCTTGTGACCCTTTTGCCAGAAGTTTGGGTTACCTCTTATGAAAAACTCCAGGCTGAAGCCAACACTGAGTCTTTTCAACAGACGAATCCAACTTACACCCGCAGGGCTGACAAACAGATTGAAATGAGGTTCAGTAAGAAGAACATTCCGATCTCCCCTGAACGAAATCCGTTTCAAACTGAGCTGAATATGATGCAAGAAATTCACAGCTTACCCACAGATCCTATTTTCGAAAATGGTTCTTTACCAATCTGGTCTTTTAATCGGCATGGCAAGCCGGTGTATCAATACTCTAAGCCAGACAGACACATCCCATGTGGTGATTGTTATTGTGATGACTGTGAAGAGTTAGCATATGAGGCCGAGCTTGATCCTAAGGAGCTGAAGCTATACAGGAAAAAGAAGGCTGGCAAAGCCTTATCCTCTCAAGAACTTCTTGAACAACGCTATGAAGCAGGTGATCGTAGTGTTGACCTCTTAGGCGAACCAAGTGGCAAATTTAATTATTATGTCACTTATGGCGATAGGCCATTGCCTACACCACCACCAGAAGTATCTCAGTGCCAACCTCCACCTCCTCCTCAAAATCCAGCACCGTCAAAACAGCCTCCTCAACGCCTTTCCCCTTATACTCAGAAAGCTCTCAAAGCCCTTGGCCGACCTTACCGCCAAGCCCCCTCATGTTACACTCCTCCTCAACCTCCGCAGCCAGAACCACTCCCATGTTTCTTCATGGCCCAAGAACCAAATTTCCAAGAACCTACCTTTCCCCCTGCTGAAGATTTTGATAACCTCACCACTCATGCAAGTCATAAATGGAAAATTCCTGATCCTACTTCTATTGGATCTGATGGACAAGTGAAAAAGGTTACAGCAGCAGAAGCAGCGCTGAACTGGCAAGCAGAAAATGCAGTTGCTCAAAACAAGGTCCTCTCTCAGATTGCTCAACAAACCCACCAAATGAATAAGAGAATTTCTTCTCTTTCTACCATACATGATATGATTGTTGACATCAAGATGAGAATTAAAACCTTAAATGAACAGATGCATTACATGGCTACAACAGTCCATGATTTTGCCGCCACTGCAAATTTCTTTCGAGACAAGGAAACAGAAAAACGAGCTCTCCAAGCTCAGCTCGAATCGATTGAAAGAAGTCAGTATGCGCCCCATGCTTACAACCATGAGAAACCTCTACCTAAATCTCTTTTCCCAAATACTCGAGACATCCCTGATGTATCAATTTTCTATCCCACTGAACCACCAGTCCAAGATACCTTTAATCCCGCTGAGTATTCCCTTTCTAATCCACGTTCTTCCTCTCTTAACCTTTGGGACGAACCACCCAAAAGGAGATTACCTCCGTGGTCAAACTCTCCTCCAAAACCAAAATCAACCCCAAAACCTGTTTTCCGACCTCCAAAATCAAATTATCCTTTCCAAGCCAGAAAACCTTCTGAGATTGATTGGGCTGCCGAACGTGCAGATTGGAAGCCTGTTAAAGCTCCACCTATTGCCCGTGAAGCCAGAGGAATTGTCCTCCATGAACCTTCACCCACACGTATTTCCACTGTGAAAACAACTACCACTTCTCCAGCAACTAATCCAGAAGCTTACCGCCATCCATCTGATGCTACTGATATTATCCAAGGAGCCTCTACAAAACCTATGGATATGTTTGCAATGGAAATCCATGAGAACCAACCCACAAACCAGATAGCCTCTTTTCTCCGAGCCCTTACCCTTCCTGACCATAACCCAGTTAAAACTGAGTCAGATGACTTGTTTAGTTCATTTGAACAGTTATACTCAGCCCAAACCTCAAACACTCAACCCCCTGAGGACACCACAGAACCAATGGTTGAAGATCCACCTGATAATCCTCAACCAAATCCCGCTCCTGCACCACAAGCATTTCCCACTAATCATCACCAAGAAAATCATTTACGGTTTACCCTTGATGATATCAAGCCTAAGTTTTGGCGTGAACGTTTCTTCCAATTTAAAGCTTGGATAATTGCAGATAATGAGCTTTATGATCTCCGGTCAGTGTTCAAGCGCTTTCTTGCACGATTAACCGGACGTTTATATGATTGGTACGAATCCCTTCAAGAATACAGACAACTACAGTTACAACAAGTAACCTCTGTTGATGTCTTTCTTGGTACCATTTATAATGAGTTTGTTGGAACTCCCTCCAAGTTTGGTGATATTGCCCGTTCAGAATTTATGGGAATGAAATGTTGCTCTCTTCAAGAAGCTGATCTTAAGCGCCATTATGACCGAATGTCAAAAGGATTTTACATTCTGGGAGGAATTGATGATCCTAACCTCAAGCAGATTTTCTTCCAATCTTTCCCTGATGCCCTTGTCACTGAAGCTGAAAAGTTGCTGAAGATTCAAAAGCTTGATCTCAAAACTCTTTCTTTGGGACGTATTTATGAGCTTCTTACAGATTCTGTTGAAAGAATTTGTAACCAAAAGAAGCTGATGGATCAAATGGAGAAAACAAGCAAAATGCTCTCCAAAGCATGCAACAAGGACCACTGGAAGATCAAATGCAAGAATAAAGAAGGATGTGATTGTTCTCAGCATAAGCGCCTAAAAAGAAAGAAGTTCAAGAAGTCTTCCCTCTCATCAAAGCATTCCTCTAATGACTTTGTTAAGCCTTACAAGAAAAAGAAGAAAAAGTTCAAGAACTTCAAATTTGTCAAGAAGAAGACTTTCCGTGGAAAAAATACTGACAAGTGTTTTATTTGCAAGAAACCGGGCCACTATGCGAAGAATTGTCCAAATGCTGAAAAGAAAGCCCAGTTTATGGCTCTTCTCCATAAGCTTGCTCCAGATATAGCAGAATCGGATGTTGAATCTGTTCTTTTTGCTCAAGATGAAGCCTCTCCTGAAAGCTTAATGAAGATTGCCTACACTGATTCTGAACAGTCAGAAGCTGAAAGTGAACCTCCTAGTGAAGATGAAAGTACTGTGTCTTCCTTCCCAAGTGATACAGCTTTTCACTTACAGCAATTAACCTATTCAAATCAAGAAGAAGAACTCCTTGTGGCTCAGACTCCCCATGCATATGTAAAGCTTTTCCCAGAAGCTTATTCAAAGCCGATCAAGGTCCTTGCTCTTTTTGATACTGGTGCCTCCAGAACTATGGTCAATCCCTCACTTCTTCCATCTGATTATTGGAAACCATGTCACATAGCATTTCGATGTGCTAATGGTGAAATCATGTATGGTAATAAGGTCTCCAAGCCAATCTTAATCCAGATTCTCCCAGGATTATGTCTCAAGCATGCTGTCTATGGAAGTCCTGTTCCAATGGATGCTATCATGATTGGATGGGACTTAATAAAGAAGCTGCCAGTTCAATTCCAAGACAGTGGTTTACGTCACAAAAAATCATTCCTACCTTGGCATGATATGAAAGCAGTTCTTGAGTTCTACCAAGCAGCACCTTCTTTACCAATCGACCCAGGAATTTCTATTGAAGTCATTCGCCAGAAAAGAATCACGCTGTCGTGTGCTGAAAGTCACACTGAATTTCTCACCAAGTGCCAGAACCCGCTATGGAGAAACAGCAAGTTCTTTGTTACTCTTCCATTCAAGATTAATGAGGATGTTAATCCTACCAGAGCCTCTCATTCTGGAATGAACCCAGAACATCAGGCTCTTGCTCTTAAAGAACTCCAGTCTCTCAAACAGCAACAGTTGATTGAAGATACTACGTCTCCATGGGCTTGTGAAGCATTCTATGTCAATAAACGTTCTGAGCAAATTCGAGGAAAGATGCGACTTGTCATCAATTATCAACCGCTGAATTACTTCTTGGCCAGTGATAAGTTTCCATTACCCCAGAAGCACTCTTTATTCAGCCATCTCAGCAATGCCAATATCTTTTCAAAATTTGATCTCAAAGCTGGATTTTGGCAACTCGGTATTCGTCCAGATGATCGCCCTAAAACCGCTTTTTGTATCCCTGGTTTTCATTACCAGTGGACTGTTATGCCCTTTGGACTTAAAAATGCTCCTTCCATTTTCCAGAAAATAATGATGACAATTTCTGAGCCAATTGCTGCCAATGTATTGATCTTCATCGATGATATACTTTTGTTCAGCCCCAATGAAGCCGAACATTTGCAGCTACTCCACCATTTTCATCATATTGTCCTCACCCATGGAATCATGTTGTCAGAACGAAAGATGATTATCGGAACTCCTGAAATTGATTTTCTAGGAATGAAGATCAAAGATAGCAAGATCCAACTCCAAGAGCATATTTCAAAGGACTTACATAAATTTCCTGATAAATTAACCACCCGAACTCAAATCCAGCAATTCCTTGGTTTGGTTAATTATATGTCCCAGTTCATCCCAAAAGTTGTGACCTATACAGCTCCTCTATCAGCACTTCTCAAGAAGTCTCCACCTCCATGGTCCAAATCCCAAGCTGAAGCAATTCAGAAGTTGAAAACTCTTACCTCCCAACTTCCTGATTTGCAGATCCCTTCAGACGGACAGCGAATTCTTCAAACAGATGCGAGTAATGAATTTTGGGCCGCTATTCTTCTTGAAGAAAAGAATGGTATTCGAACTCCCTGTGGATATAAGTCAGGCCGATTCAAGCAAGGTGAAATTCATTATCACAGCACCTTCAAAGAAATCCTTGCAGTGAGAAGAGGAATTGAAAAGTTTCAATTTCATTTGATTGGTTATCATTTTAAGATTGAAATGGATATGTCATCCTTTCCAGCAATGATCCAATTCAAAAATAAGCAAATTCCGAATTCTCAGTTACTTCGTTGGGCAGAATGGTTTTCCCAATGGGATTATGAAGTCAAACATCTTAAAGGCAAAAATAATGTGATAGCTGATTTCTTTTCAAGAAAACCCCCTCAGCTAAGCAAACCCTCAGAGTTAAGCTTTGTATCCCACATCGCTCCTTTTGAAAAGGAACCATTTTGTAAGCCCTATAAATTCAATGACCCCCCAGTTCATTTTCCATCAAACCTTCCAACCGTGTATACTTTAACCCAGATTTCTCACTCAGAAATGGCCAGTTCTTCCAACCCATCTCCTTATCCTCCTGCTTTCCAATTTTCTGAACTCAATCCCCAGATTGAACCCCTTGATGCTATACCCTACCTTCCTGAAGAACTTCAGGATAAAGTTCTTAACCGTACCCTTCGATCTCGTGGAAAAGAACAAATTCTCAAGTATTTGTGTATTTTACTCAACAAACATGGCCTTTGTTTCAGAGGACTCCGCCTCCATCCCATGTATCCCTTTTGTTCTTTATTCCATATCCATTACTATTACCGCGTACCGAAGATTGCCCTAGTCTTTTTATGGTACCTCACTCAGGTCTACCATATTGGTTTTATTTTCAAAGCAGCAGACCTTCTCTTGTAGATCCAGATTGCTACATCTGAACCAGAGGTCCAAACAGCTCATCAAGAATTATATGGACTTCCCAGCTCATATAATTTTATCCGTTTCTTGAAATGGTTTAAAACAGTTGATCAATGGAAACAAGCTTTAAGCACTCACTATCATACCTACTGTTTAGTCCATTTTCATAAACCCCTCAGGACCCCTCTTCTAGACGGCTCTAATGCTACCATTGAAGGATGGTTCACCCGCAATCTCTCAAAATCTATCAAAGAGCCTTATGATCTTGATTATGTCACTTTTTTAAAGAACATTTGTGCTTTAAATAAGGTTGATTATGACTCTGTGCCAGATTTTGTTAAATTTGATCATGATCCATGGAAAAGTTCTCCCTGGAATGATGATGTTGTTCTCTTGTTCGAACATTTGTACACCTATGCCTCTGCTCATCGGTGGGAATATGGAGAATTAAGCTCAGATTCAGAAGCATTCGTTGATGTTACTGATGATAGTAGTGATGACGATGATCCAAATATTGGTGTTTTTGCTCAGGAGTTGGATGAACTTGCTAATACTAGTCCAGAAGAAGATGGTCCCTACTCTCCATATAGTCCCCTTTACGGATGGGATTAGGACGATGACGGGAACGAAACTGATTAGTGGACTTTAGTGGACATTGATGTCATGCATGACGTAATACTCCACTACCCCGACATCTGCATGTGAAGCATCTTTTGCTTTTTCTTTAAGCAGTGATGTAATGTTTCGTTTGCTTTACTTTTGCTTTTGTAAAAGAGATTCCCCTGTTATCTCTTATCTTATCTTGTAGACAGCTGTAATGTTTTGATTGGATTTGTGAGTATCATGTTGCTACGCCCTTGCCCTATAAAAGGAGCTAGCTCATATTGTGTTCATCATCTTGGTTTTTGTGTGTTTTCTTGTGTGAGAAAGTTTGTAAGTTCTCTCAATGAGAGTGTTTCAATGTTAATCAGATGCCTATATATTTTTATATAATTCTCGGAGTCTTATTGTTCATCGGGTCTTGTCTTATTACATTCTGTATTCGTTATGTCATTACAGTCAGGCCGATTCTTCTTAATTTATGGCCTTAAGGATTTTTGTTATAAGCAATTCTTTTATAACAGATGAATGTTGTTTTTTTTTATCTTGAAACAGTTTTTCAGTGATATTTATACTTTGATTAGTATGAAAAATCTGAAGAATGATAAGTATGCTCTACAGCTTCCACTTTTCTTCTTCGTCTGATTTCAGTATGCTCTGTGACTGCCATCTCGCATGGATCTCTCACATCAGAACACTCAGATTCAGAAGTGTGGATCTCCTGTATCAGAAAAGGTTCGTTCTATTTTTCTGAACACTTTGTATAAATCTTGTGTTACACAATACGTTATACTCTCATGTATGGACAGGTGTTTGTGCACCAGGTCTTTAATTAGGCGATGGACAGCCGTGTTTATGCCTGATAAATGCTCGCAGATTGAGGTCAAATATGAGATTATAGATTTTGTTGTAGCAGAAGGTCGTCTATGGATCTATGATCTACTAAAAATTATGTTTCGCTGTTATCAAGAAAAGTTTTATTTATCTGTTATTAAAAGCATGATTTATAACCATAATCCTTGTTGTCATAAATTAACCTTAATTAACTACTCACGGAAAGACATTGGCTCTGATACCAATAGGGAGGGGACTTAACCGTAGTTATGAGACTACGCGAAAAGGGGGGAAGAGACACACTCTAACATAGAACACAACAACGAGTTACTGGATCGAAACAACAAATCATATGAGAAACTATAATGACATAACGAATACAGAATGTAATAAGACAAGACCCGATGAACAATAAGACTCCGAGAATTATATAAAAATATATAGGCATCTGATTAACATTGAAACACTCTCATTGAGAGAACTTACAAACTTTCTCACACAAGAAAACACACAAAAACCAAGATGATGAACACAATATGAGCTAGCTCCTTTTATAGGGCAAGGGCGTAGCAACATGATACTCACAAATCCAATCAAAACATTACAGCTGTCTACAAGATAAGATAAGAGATAACAGGGGAATCTCTTTTACAAAAGCAAAAGTAAAGCAAACGAAACATTACATCACTGCTTAAAGAAAAAGCAAAAGATGCTTCACATGCAGATGTCGGGGTAGTGGAGTATTACGTCATGCATGACATCAATGTCCACTAAAGTCCACTAATCAGTTTCGTTCCCGTCATCGTCCCAATCCCATCCGTAAAGAGGACTATATGGAGAGTAGGGACCATCTTCTTCTGGACTAGTATTAGCAAGTTCATCCAACTCTTGAGCAAAAACACCAATATTTGGATCATCGTCATCACTACTATCATCAGTAACATCAACGAATGCTTCTGAATCTGAGCTTAATTCTCCATAATCCCACCGATGAGCAGAGGCATAGGTGTACAAATGTTCGAACAAGAGAACAACATCATCATTCCAGGGAGAACTTTGCCATGGATGATGATCAAATTTAACAAAATCTGGCACAGAGTCATACTCAACCTTATTTAAAGCACAAATGTTCTTTAAAAAAGTGACATAATCAAGATCATAGGGCTCTTTGATAGATTTTGAGAGATTACGGGTGAACCATCCTTCAATGGTAGCATTAGAGCCGTCTGGAAGAGGGGTCCTGAGGGGTTTATGAAAATGGACTAAACAGTAGGTATGATAGTGAGTGCTTAAAGCTTGTTTCCATTGATCAACTATTTTAAACCATTTCAAGAAACGGATAAAATTATATGAGCTGGGAAGTCCATATAATTCTTGATGAGCTGTTTGGACCTCTGGTTCAGATGTAGCAATCTGGATCTACAAGAGAAGGTCTGCTGCTTTGAAAATAAAACCAATATGGTAGACCTGAGTGAGGTACCATAAAAAGACTAGGGCAATCTTCGGTACGCGGTAACAGTAATGGATATGGAATAAAGAACAAAAGGGATACATGGGATGGAGGCGGAGTCCTCTGAAACAAAGGCCATGTTTGTTGAGTAAAATACACAAATACTTGAGAATTTGTTCTTTTCCACGAGATCGAAGGGTACGGTTAAGAACTTTATCCTGAAGTTCTTCAGGAAGGTAGGGTATAGCATCAAGGGGTTCAATCTGGGGATTGAGTTCAGAAAATTGGAAAGGAGGAGGATAAGGAGATGGGTTGGAAGAACTGGCCATTTCTGAGTGAGAAATCTGGGTTAAAGTATACACGGTTGGAAGGTTTGATGGAAAATGAACTGGGGGGTCATTGAATTTATAGGGCTTACAAAATGGTTCCTTTTCAAAAGGAGCGATGTGGGATACAAAGCTTAACTCTGAGGGTTTGCTTAGCTGAGGGGGTTTTCTTGAAAAGAAATCAGCTATCACATTATTTTTGCCTTTAAGATGTTTGACTTCATAATCCCATTGGGAAAACCATTCTGCCCAACGAAGTAACTGAGAATTCGGAATTTGCTTATTTTTGAATTGGATCATTGCTGGAAAGGATGACATATCCATTTCAATCTTAAAATGATAACCAATCAAATGAAATTGAAACTTTTCAATTCCTCTTCTCACTGCAAGGATTTCTTTGAAGGTGCTGTGAATTTCTTGCATCATATTCAGCTCAGTTTGAAACGGATTTCGTTTAGGGGAGATCGGAATGTTCTTCTTACTGAACCTCATTTCAATCTGTTTGTCAGCCCTGCGGGTGTAAGTTGGATTCGTCTGTTGAAAAGACTCAGTGTTGGCTTCAGCCTGGAGTTTTTCATAAGAGGTAACCCAAACTTCTGGCAAAAGGGTCACAAGCTCATCACGAGTGAGCTGTCGGGGAACATAACTGGCTGTGTGAGCTCGGTCGGAATCAATTGTGAGCATAAGGGCTTCTGATGTGGAAGAGCCAGGAATACAAAGATCATAGGAATGATTCTGTACTCTGTAGACCATTTGTTGATGGATTGTTGCTGCTGCAGTACCTGGGATCATAGAGACACCAGAGATTTGAACTTGGATTTTCAAAGCAGAGCAAACAAAAGGATCACTGAGAGGGAGGTTGAAATTTGGATACAATGTAAAAAACATTGTTCCAGCATTCAAGGTGGCTTGAACATTGCCAAGGATTGCTTGCTGATAGTTTGTCAACCTAGAATCAACAAGGGCAATACGGGCAACAGCTTCCAAACCTTTGCGACCATGAAAAGTAATGGCAAAACAGATTGCTCCGAAATGCAAGTGGGTATAACCTTGAGCTAAGGCTATCCTGGAAATATCTGAGGAGATAGGAACAGTAAAGAACTGTTCTTCATGTCCTGAATTAACAAACAAGGAGTCAAAAGGAGTACACTGGACAAATTCACGTACTGGAAGTTTTGATTTGTCAGAGACAACTAACTGTTTGACTCGGCGGGTGAAAGACTCTGTAGAGGGTTTTTGGAAAACATGGTACGGGTTGGTCATAGTTAACTTGGTTTCAGGAATTTTTGTATCTGGGAGATGAGTAATTTCATACAAAGACTCGATCTTATCACTATGGGAACTGTTTGACCTAAATGACTCGGATTTAAGCGACTCTGAAGGACCTATAGTAGATTTAGAAGAGGAGGCAGACATTAACTTAGATTTAGAAAACATTTTGAAATAAAATAGGCAATTTATGACAACAAGGACCACTGGAAGATCAAATGCAAGAATAAAGAAGGATGTGATTGTTCTCAGCATAAGCGCCTAAAAAGAAAGCAATACTGAATTGTGAGTTCGAATAGATGAATGGTATTTCAAACTGAGCTGAATATGATGCAAGAAATTCACAGCTTACCCACAGATCCTATTTTCGAAAATGGTTCTTTACCAATCTGGTCTTTTAATCGGCATGGCAAGCCGGTGTATCAATACTCTAAGCCAGACAGACACATCCCATGTTGTGATTGTTATTGTGATGACTGTGAAGAGTTAGCATATAAGGCCGAGCTTGATCCTAAGGAGCTTAAGCTATACAGGAAAAAGAAGGCTGGCAAAGCCTTATCCTCTCAAGAACTTCTTGAACAACGCTATGAAGCAGGTGATCGTAGTGTTGACCTCTTAGGCGAACCAAGTGGCAAATTTAATTATTATGTCACTTATGGCGATAGGCCATTGCCTACACCACCACCAGAAGTATCTCAGTGCCAACCTCCACCTCCTCCTCAAAATCCAGCACCGTCAAAACAGCCTCCTCAACGCCTTTCCCCTTATACTCAGAAAGCTCTCAAAGCCCTTGGCCGACCTTACCGCCAAGACCCCTCATGTTACACTCCTCCTCAACCTCCGCAGCCAGAACCACTCCCATGTTTCTTCATGGCCCAAGAACCAAATTTCCAAGAACCTACCTTTCCCCCTGCTGAAGATTTTGATAACCTCACCACTCATGCAAGTCATAAATGGAAAATTCCTTATCCTACTTCTATTGGATCTGATGGACAAGTGAAAAAGGTTACAGCAGCAGAAGCAGCGCTGAACTGGCAAGCAGAAAATGCAGTTGCTCAAAACAAGGTCCTCTCTCAGATTGCTCAACAAACCCACCAAATGAATAAGAGAATTTCTTCTCTTTCTACCATACCTGATATGATTGTTGACATCAAGATGAGAATTAAAACCTTAAATGAACAGATGCATTACATGGCTACAACAGTCCATGATTTTGCCGCCACTGCAAATTTCTTTCGAGACAAGGAAACAGAAAAACGAGCTCTCCAAGCTCAGCTCGAATCGATTGAAAGAAGTCAGTATGCGCCCCATGCTTACAACCATGAGAAACCTCTACCTAAATCTCTTTTCCCAAATACTCGAGACATCCCTGATGTATCAATTTTCTATCCCACTGAACCACCAGTCCAAGATACCTTTAATCCCGCTGAGTATTCCCTTTCTAATCCACGTTCTTCCTCTCTTAACCTTTGGGACGAACCACCCAAAAGGAGATTACCTCCATGGTCAAACTCTCCTCCAAAACCAAAATCAACCCCAAAACCTGTTTTCCGACCTCCAAAATCAAATTATCCTTTCCAAGCCAGAAACCTTCTGAGATTGATTGGGCTGCCGAACGTGCAGATTGGAAGCCTGTTAAAGCTCCACCTACTGCCCGTGAAGCCAGAGGAATTGTCCTCCATGAACCTTCACCCACACCTATTTCCACTGTGAAAACAACTACCACTTCTCCAGCAACTAATCCAGAAGCTTACCGCCATCCATCTGATGCTACTGATATTATCCAAGGAGCCTCTACAAAACCTATGGATATGTTTGCAATGGAAATCCATGAGAACCAACCCACAAACCAGATAGCCTCTTTTCTCCGAGCCCTTACCCTTCCTGACCATAACCCAGTTAAAACTGAGTCAGATGACTTGTTTAGTTCATTTGAACAGTTATACTCAGCCCAAACCTCAAACACTCAACCCCCTGAGGACACCACAGAACCAATGGTTGAAGATCCACCTGATAATCCTCAACCAAATCCCGCTCCTGCACCACAAGCATTTCCCACTAATCATCACCAAGAAAATCATTTACGGTTTACCCTTGATGATATCAAGCCTAAGTTTTGGCGTGAACGTTTCTTCCAATTTAAAGCTTGGATAATTGCAGATAATGAGCTTTATGATCTCCGGTCAGTGTTCAAGCGCTTTCTTGCACGATTAACCGGACGTTTATATGATTGGTACGAATCCCTTCAAGAATACAGACAACTACAGTTACAACAAGTAACCTCTGTTGATGTCTTTCTTGGTACCATTTATAATGAGTTTGTTGGAACTCCCTCCAAGTTTGGTGATATTGCCCGTTCAGAATTTATGGGAATGAAATGTTGCTCTCTTCAAGAAGCTGATCTTGAGCGCCATTATGACCGAATGTCAAAAAGATTTTACATTCTGGGAGGAATTGATGATCCTAACCTCAAGCAGATTTTCTTCCAATCTTTCCCTGATGCCCTTGTCACTGAAGCTGAAAAGTTGCTGAAGATTCAAAAGCTTGATCTCAAAACTCTTTCTTTGGGACGTATTTATGAGCTTCTTACAGATTCTGTTGAAAGAATTTGTAACCAAAAGAAGCTGATGGATCAAATGGAGAAAACAAGCAAAATGCTCTCCAAAGCATGCAACAAGGACCACTGGAAAATCAAATGCAAGAATAAAGAATGATGTGATTGTTCTCAGCATAAGCGCCTAAAAAGAAAGAAGTTCAAGAAGTCTTCCCTCTCATCAAAGCATTCCTCTAATGACTTTGTTAAGCCTTACAAGAAAAAGAAGAAAAAGTTCAAGAACTTCAAATTTGTCAAGAAGAAGACTTTCCGTGGAAAAAAGACTGACAAGTGTTTTATTTGCAAGAAACCGGGCCACTATGCGAAGAATTGTCCAAATGCTGAAAAGAAAGCCCAGTTTATGGCTCTTCTCCATAAGCTTGCTCCAGATATAGCAGAATCGGATGTTGAATCTGTTCTTTCTGCTCAAGATGAAGCCTCTCCTGAAAGCTTAATGAAGATTGCCTACACTGATTCTGAACAGTCAGAAGCTGAAAGTGAACCTCCTAGTGAAGATGAAAGTACTGTGTCTTCCCTCCCAAGTGATACAGCTTTTCACTTACAGCAATTAACCTATTCAAATCAAGAAGAAGAACTCCTTGTGGCTCAGACTCCCCATGCATATGTAAAGCTTTTCCCAGAAGCTTATTCAAAGCCGATCAAGGTCCTTGCTCTTTTTGATACTGGTGCCTCCAGAACTATGGTCAATCCCTCACTTCTTCCATCTGATTATTGGAAACCATGTCACATAGCATTACGATGTGCTAATGGTGAAATCATGTATGGTAATAAGGTCTCCAAGCCAATCTTAATCCAGATTCTCCCAGGATTACGTCTCAAGCATGCTGTCTATGGAAGTCCTGTTCCAATGGATGCTATCATGATTGGATGGGACTTAATAAAGAAGCTGCCAGTTCAATTCCAAGACAGTGGTTTACGTCACAAAAAATCATTCCTACCTTGGCATGATATGAAAGCAGTTCTTGAGTTCTACCAAGCAGCACCTTCTTTACCAATCGACCCAGGAATTTCTATTGAAGTCATTCGCCAGAAAATAATCACGCTGTCGTGTGCTGAAAGTCACACTGAATTTCTCACCAAGTGCCAGAACCCGCTATGGAGAAACATCAAGTTCTTTGTTACTCTTCCATTCAAGCTTAATGAGGATGTTAATCCTACCAGAGCCTCTCATTCTGGAATGAACCCAGAACATCAGGCTCTTGCTCTTAAAGAACTCCAGTCTCTCAAACAGCAACAGTTGATTGAAGATACTACGTCTCCATGGGCTTGTGAAGCATTCTATGTCAATAAACGTTCTGAGCAAATTCGAGGAAAGATGCGACTTGTCATCAATTATCAACCGCTGAATTACTTCTTGGCCAGTGATAAGTTTCCATTACCCCAGAAGCACTCTTTATTCAGCCATCTCAGCAATGCCAATATCTTTTCAAAATTTGATCTCAAAGCTGGATTTTGGCAACTCGGTATTCGTCCAGATGATCGCCCTAAAACCGCTTTTTGTATCCCTGGTTTTCATTACCAGTGGACTGTTATGCCCTTTGGACTTAAAAATGCTCCTTCCATTTTCCAGAAAACAATGATGACAATTTTTGAGCCAATTGCTGCCAATGCATTGATCTTCATCGATGATATACTTTTGTTCAGCCCCAATGAAGCCGAACATTTGCAGCTACTCCACCATTTTCATCATATTGTCCTCACCCATTGAATCATGTTGTCAGAACGAAAGATGATTATCGGAACTCCTGAAATTGATTTTCTAGGAATGAAGATCAAAGACAGCAAGATCCAACTCCAAGAGCATTTTTCAAAGGACTTACAGAAATTTCCTGATAAATTAACCACCCGAACTCAAATCCAGCAATTCCTTGGTTTGGTTAATTATATGTCCCAGTTCATCCCAAAAGTTGTGACCTATACAGCTCCTCTATCAGCACTTCTCAAGAAGTCTCCACCTCCATGGTCCAAATCCCAAGCTGAAGCAATTCAGAAGTTGAAAGCTCTTACCTCCCAACTTCCTGATTTGCAGATCCCTTCAGACGGACAGCGAATTCTTCAAACAGATGCGAGTAATGAATTTTGGGCCGCTATTCTTCTTGAAGAAAAGAATGGTATTCGAACTCCCTGTGGATATAAGTCAGGCCGATTCAGAGCGGGGACATTCACCAACTCCTGCTTTTAGACTTATTTCGGGGGTTTTGGTTCCTAGATATTTCTTCTTGTTTATTTTATTAGTTTTTGTACTCCTTTAGCTATTATTTTAGTCTAAGGGAGTGGATAGAGATCATGATCTAGGAGAGACACTTTGAAGTTCTAGAGAGAAAGAAGAGCTAAAGTTGTATTGTTCTTCATTTTTCCTTGTAAGTGTTTTGATTTGTAAGAATGATTTCTTCTTCTATAATATTTGTTTTTGCATTTGTTATGGAGTAGTCTCTTACTAAGGTTATGGAGGTTGATTGCGATATGATTTTTGGTGATTAATGGCTCAATCCATATTTAAAGTTTGATAAATATTTGTGAATCTTCTTCTTCTTCATCATATCATCCATTCTTTCAAGCTTTCTAGGTATTTTCATGATAAGTTAAGACTTTATATGCCTTGTATATTTAGTTCTTGGTTGTTAATGATCATACAACATATTTATATGGTTCTAGAAAGCTTGTAGTCTTTTTCCCCCATTCATGGAGTTTTTGACCTTTTTGTAGGAATTATAAATAGTTCATAAAACTCCATAGATGGATTATAAATTTGTTAGCTTATCTTCGATTCATTTATTGATATATTGAGTGCTTCTTACACTTTATGTGATACTTAGACTCTTTATTTTCTACCATGAGTGATAAATGATGAGATGACAAATTTATCCCATAAACCTCATTCTGTTTCATTGTTTGGATTCACGTGCTAATTTTCATTCTTTAAATCATGAGATATCATACACTTGCTTTAATGTTAAATCTTTTTATGATGAGTTTGTCATATCTATCTCGGATTAGCTTCATCGGGAATGGGTTGCCTTGCTTCACACCCGTAGCTAAGAGGTAGGAATGATAACCTCGTCTTTGGTGGAATGTCGTTTGTCTCTTTCTTGATATAGCTTCAATCCGGGAATGAGTCGCCTAGCGTTGCACCCTTCGCTATTGAGAGATACAGCAACATTCCCCATATCTCGAGAAACCTTGTGTTGAAATCTTTGTATGAGCTAGTGATCACCGTCTCTTAAATCGTAACTAACCTCCACCTACCTTAGTGCTTTCTTATTAATTTTCACAACTGTTTTCCATTTACGTTGCTCTACAACAAATCCAACTCACACAAAATCTGAAAGCCGTAAAATCCGTAATCCATTCCATTCTTTTTCACTTATCCCTGTGGTTCGACACTCAGACTTCCGAGACTATATTATAACTTGTCGTGCCTGCACTTGGGCTATAACACAATGCGCTATTTTTGGCGGCGTCAAGTTTTTTGCGCCGTTGCCGGCGATTAAGGCAAAAGGCGGATCTCGGGTTTTGTATAAAACCATTCTCTGTGAGTATCTCTCCATTTCATTAATTTATTTTTCTCCCTTATTCTTGTTTGATTTTGTAGATTTTCCAAGGAGCTATTCGAATTGTTTTCCAAGCCCATGCAATGGCGATTGTTCGTGGATATTCGAATTAGCCCTCCCACATCTCCAAGAATGGCAAACCAAGGAAGAGCAGCGGATCACGAAAGCGATAATGAAGGGGAAGGTGCCAACAATGTTCCTCCTGTTAGGACAATGAGGGACTACCTTCAACCACCTCGCGCAACTTCAAATTCGTGCATTGTGCTTCCCGCTGGCCAAGCCGGAGCGTTCTCTTTCAAATCGGGTATGCTTCAACATATCCCTTCTTTTCATGGTATGGAGTCGGAAAACCCATACTTCCATTTGAAAGACTTTGAAGACGTCTGCTCCACATTTCGTGAGGCAAATGTTAACGAGGATGTCATGCGTTTAAAACTCTTCCCTTTCTCCCTTAAAGATAAAGGAAAAATTTGGCTAAATGCTCAAAGACCGCAATCAATTCGGTCTTGGCAAGAGCTTCAAGCGGAGTTTCTAAAAAAAATTCTTTCCCGTTCATAGAACCAATGCTTTAAGAAGGGCGATCTCCAATTTTTTGCCAAAAGACAACGAAACTTTCTATAAGTGTTGGGAAAGATACAAGGAACTTCTAAACGCATGCCCTCATCATGGTCACAAAACTTGGAGCCTTGTTAGTTTCTTTTATGAATCACTCACCCCTGATATGCGTACATTTGTTGAGACCATGTGTAATGGTCAATTCTTGAGTAAGAATTCCGATGAGGCTTTATTGTATTTTGATGAATTAGTAGAAGGTGCTCAAAATTGGAACACCTATTCCGAAGAACCCAAAGCCAAAACTCAAGGAAGGGGTGGGTTGTACCAAGTATCCAATGAGGATGACATGGGTGCGAGGTTATTCCAATTGTCTAAGAAAGTAGAGGCAATGGAAGCAAGTAAGCTTAAGGAGGTCAACGTAGTATCCTCGAGTCAGTTATGTGTCATTTGTGAAAATTCGGGACACACTACCGAGGATTGCCCTACCATTCCCGCTTTCCAGGAAGTCCTCAAAAATCCCGCCCAAGTCAATGCTTTACACCAGTACAACCAAAACCGAAACCAAAACGATCCCTATTCTCAAAGGTACAATGAGGGATGGAAGAATCACCCCAATTTCAGTTGGGGAGGAAATCAAAGTCAGAACCACAACCAATATCATCAAAACCAAAGGCAACAACAACAACCTCAAAACTCTTTTGTTCCACCTCAAAATCAAAATCCCAACCAAAACTTGGAAGCTTTGTTGAGATCATTTGTGGACAAAACGGATCGTGATGTGGGTGAGTTAAAAACTCAAATGTCTAAACTCACCACCGCCCTGGCTACCCAAGAGAAGGGAAAATTCCCCTCTCAACCTTTAGTTAACCCTAGAGGTCAAGTTCAAGTTATAGAGGGAGGAGAGTCTAGCACCAAGTTAGAAGAACTCAAATCTATCACAATCTTAAGGAGTGGGAAGGAGGTAGACAAAACTATTGTTCCTAAAACCCCCAAGGTGGCAGACATAGTTGAGGCCACGAAAGTTGAGGAGGTTGTGAGTGAAGAAAAGAAGAGAGAGGAAGAGAAACAAGGAAAAGAGGATCTCAAAAAAATCAAAAATGGGATCAAAGTTCCATTTTCGGAGAGATTGAACCAACCGTCCAAATCTAATACCGAGATTTTGGATGTTTTTAGGCAAGTGAAAATCAACATTCCATTGCTTGACGCGGTTAAGCAAATACCTTCGTACGCTAAGTTCCTCAAGGACTTATGTACTACCAAACGAAGGTTGAATGTCAAGAAAAAGGCCTTTATGGTGGAGCAAGTGAGCTCCATCATGCAAGGCACAAGAGCCCCCAAGTTCAAAGACCCCGGGTGTCCCACAATTTCGTGTGTCATAGGAAATTTTAGGATAAAGAACGCATTATTAGATTTGGGAGCAAGTGTTAATGTGCTCAACAATTGGGGCTGGGTGAGTTAAAACCCACGAGAGTCAAGATTCAATTAGCGGACCGATCCGTTAAAATTTCAAGAGGGGTAGTCGAGGATGTACTTGTCCAAGTTGACAAGTTTTATTTTTCGGTTGATTTCATCATCCTCGACATGCAACCAATGTCGAATCCCCTAACGAGATTCCGGTTATCCTCGGACGACCATTTCTTGCCACTTCTAATGCTATAATAAATTGCAAGAACGGAATCGTGAAATTAACTTTTGGAAACATGACTCTCGAGCTAAACGTGTTCTCTTTGAGTAATAAAAAATATGATGATGATGAAGAGGAAAATGAACACGTGAACATGATAGAGTGGTGTATCCAAGACCACTTTGTGGCAAATTTCGAATCGGAGTTAACAGAAGGTTATCTAACCACTTCCGATGAACCCGAGGATTGTATGCAAGTGTTTTTTTTTCTGACAAACAGGTTGGATTCTTGGAGAAAGAGGAAAACACATCATCGTCCACCAAAAAGCTTGAAGGACAAATGGATCTCAAGCTATTGCCTAGCAATTTGAAGTATGCCTTCTTAGGAGCATCAGACACTTACCCCGTCATCATCTCGTCTGAACTTTCGGATGACCAAGAAGGAAGGTTAGTTCATTTGCTTAGTAAATATAAAAAAGCTTTTGGTTGGACTCTTGCCGACCTCCAAGGAATAAGCCGTTTGATTTGTACACATAAAATTCACTTGGAGGATGGGGCAAAAACATCAAGACAATTTCAACGCCGGTTGAATCCTAACATGCAAGAAGTGGTTAGGAACGAGATGTTGAAATTGTTGGATGCAAAGATCATCTATCCAATCTCGGATAGTAAATGGGTTAGTCCAACTCAAGTGGTACCAAAAAAATCGGGTCTTACGGTAGTCAAGAATGAATCAAACGAGTTGATTCCACAAAGAGTCACCACCGGGTGGCGAATGTGTATTGACTACCGTAAACTTAATGAGGCAACCCGTAAAGATCATTTCCCACTCCCCTTTTTGGATCAAACTCTAGAAAGGGTAGCGGGCCATGAATATTACTCGTTCCTCGATGGTTTTTTCGGGTATAATCAGATTGAGATTGACCTAGATGATCAAGAAAAGACCACCTTTACATGTCCTTTTGGCACCTTCGCCTATCGAAGAATGCCCTTTGGTCTATGTAATGCACCGGCCACTTTCCAACGGTGTATGCTAAGTATTTTTAGCGATATGGTGAAAAGGACTTTGGAAGTTTTTATGGATGACTTTACCATCTATGGTAAGTCATTCGACAATTGCTTGACTAACTTGGAACAGGTCTTGGGAAGATGCATGGAAAAACAATTGGTATTGAATTGGGAGAAGTGCCATTTTATGGTTACCAAGGGAATTATTTTGGGGCACATCATTTCTTTAAAAGGAATCGAAGTGGATAAAGCCAAAATCGAATTGATTGCCAAACTTCCTACACCGAAAAATGTCAAAGATGTCCGATCCTTTCTAGGACATGCTGGGTTTTATAGGAGGTTTATCAAGAACTTCAGTTCCATTTCCAAGCCGATGTGTAATCTACTTCTCAAGGATGCGCCCTTTGAGTGGGATGCCAAGTGCAAGGAAGCCTTCGTCTCTCTGAAGCATATGCTCACTACTGCGCTGATTATGCAGACACCGGACTGGAGCTTGCCATTCGAGCTCATGTGTGGCGCAAGTGACTACGCGGTGGGAGCGGTTCTTGGTCAACGGAAAGACAAGAAACCGGGTATGATATACTATGCAAGTAGGACTTGGAATGATGCGCAAATGAATTACACCACGACAGAAAAAGAGCTTCTAGCAATTGTCTTCGCCCTAGACAAGTTTCGATCCTATTTAATAAGATCGCCAATTGTGATTTTCACGGATCACGCGGTGTTGAAGTACCTATTCACAAAGAAAGATGCCAAGCCGCGGCTTCTGAGGTGGATACTCTTATTACAAGAATTCCATTTAAGCATCAAGGACAAAAAGGGAGTCGAGAATGTGGTGGCCGATCATCTATCTCGACTCACTTTTACGAACAACATTGAAGAAAGTTCGATCCAAGATTCATTTCCGGATGAGCAATTATTGGCAATCTCGACGCTCCCATGGTATGCAGACATTGTAAATTATCTTGTAACTGACAAGATACCAAAGTCATGGGGCGCACAAGATAGAAAAAGGTTTTTGAGCGAAGTGGGTTGATTCTATTGGGATGAACCGTACCTGTTTAAGTATTGTGCGGATCAGATTATCCGGCGGTGCATCCCAGAGGAAGAAATGGAGAGAGCTCTCTCCTTCTGTCATTCTGAGGCTTGCGGAGGACACTTCTCGGCAAAGAAAACTACCGCGAAGATTTTGCAAAGTGGATTGTATTGGCCGTCGCTCTTTAAGGACGCACAACATTTTTGCAAGGCATGTCCAAGATGCCAGATGCTTGGAAGGATCTCTAAGAGGAACATGATGCCACTTAATCCCATCCTGATGATTGAAATCTTCGATTGCTGGGGCATCGACTTCATGGGACCGTTCCCATCCTCCTACGGTAACCTTTACATTTTAGTTGCCGTAGATTATGTTTCAAAATGGGTGGAAGCCCAAGCGTGCAAGAAAAATGATCACAAAGTGGTGATCCGATTTCTGAAAGAAAACATTCTTGCACGTTTTGGCACTCCCAAGGCAATAATAAGCGATGGCGGTACTCACTTTTGCAACAGACCATTTCAATCATTAATGCAAAAGTATGGTGTAAACCACAAAGTATCGCTCGCTTATCATCCTCAAACTAATGGTCAAGCCGAGTTGGAAAATACGGAGATCAAACAGATTCTAGAGAAAACGGTAAACCCGAACCGCAAGGATTGGTCGTTAAGACTGACCGATGCACTTTGGGCTTACCGTACTGCAAATAAAACAACTCTAGATATGTCTCCTTATCGCATTGTGTACGGAAAACCATGTCATTTGCCAGTAGAGTTGGAACACAAATCATACTGGGCAACTAAGATGGTTAACTGTGATTTGAAAAAAGCCGGGCTTGACCGCAAGTTGCAAGTGGATGAAATTGAGGAATTAAGAAGAGATGCTTATGACAATGAAAAGATAAGCAAGGAACGTGCCAAAATTTTTCATGATAAATCCATTTTGAGAAAAGAATTCAAACTTGGGCACAAAGTTCTTGTTTATGATACTCGTCTGCATCTCTCTCCGGGAAAGTTAAAGTCTCGTTGGACCGGTCCCTACATTGTCCGTCACGTATTTCCTTTTGGGGCTGTGAATGTTGAGGATCCCAAAACCGGCTACATTTTCAAAGTGAATGGACAACGCCTTAAGCCGTTTTTGGAATTCCCACCTCGAGAGGAGTCCACCCCTCTCGAAGACCCGATTTATGCCTAAAAGGCATGGGTCGATTTTGTAAATAATGTTTTTTGTTAGTATTTTTGAGTTTCAGGAATTGTCATCGCAGATTCGGGTGTCATTGAGTCTGAACGAACCAAGTTGAGGGGAGCTATAAGGTGTTTTGGTGCAAAGAGGGCAAAAAAAAAAGAAAAATTTTTCTGGCAGATTGGTCCATGATCGATCATGCCCTACCCATGATCGATCATGGTGAAAAAATTTTCTCAGCCAGTCAGAAGTATGATCGATCATGGGATTCCATGATCGATCATGAAAGAAGAGCAGTTTGAGCAGATGACTGCTTTGATGCAGACTGGGTTTGCTAGCATCAATGAGAGGGTTGAGATTATGGTATTGCGTCAGGACCGTTTGGAGGAAGATATTGCAGCTCAGGTCGAGGCACGAGTTGCAGCTCAGATGGCGACCCAGCAGGAGTTCATACGCCAGCAGGTCGAGGCGTTGTATGGTCGTTTTCCCCCACCCCCACCTCCCGACATGTGATTTGCTAATCCTGGAAACTCTTATATTTATGCTTAGTTTTATATTATTTCTTTTGGGTTGTATTAGATTTCAGACATGATGTTAACTTTAGAACTTGGTTTTAATAGTTGAATGTTATGGTTTTTGCTATTAGATTCTAATTCTAACCCGCTTTGTGTATAGTTGTTGTTTATCTCTTATTTTTTGTCTCATGGAAAGCAAAGCCAAAGTAGCCCTCCGTGCATTTTTATTGTTCTCTTTCCATTGAGGACAATGTTTCTTTCACGTTGAGGGGGGTACGTTATTTTGTGTTTATTTTGTTTTGGCTTGCTATTGTTTATTTCCATGAGTAGAAGAGATGTGTTCAATTTTTTTTTTTGAGAAGTTTGAAAATTGATGAATGATTGATTGATATTTTGTTCGATGAAGACTATTGTTTCATTAGCTTTTGGCTTGAATTCTTTGATTTAGATAGGAATTTGAATGATAATCTAAATTGCCTTGCTTCAATTAGTCTCATATCCCGTCATATTTGCCTGTTTCGCATGCTAGATTGATTTGGTTATTCCCAATTCGGTTGTAACACTTCGATTTATTTTCATTGAGAGAAGAGAAATTTTTGTCCAAAAATGATGGAAGCTCTTTCGAAAAGATCCTCCAATGAGAGGACAAAAGCATAGCACTTTGATAACTTGGATGACTTTTATCCTAATATTGACTTAAAGCTTCACTTGACTAAATCTTAAGTCTCTTTGTCTAATATTACGGATGGGTAAAGGTTACCATATGGGAAAGGGTGAATAGCTTCCTTCGAGCTCCAATGAATGAGCAGAATTTTGAGAAAATTTCATAAGTGAGACCGCTGCCCCCCATAGAGATGAAAACCGCCCTGATCTAATTTAGCAAAAATTTCCAAGATAAAGATAAAGAAAGTGCTTAGAATTGACAAATCTTTGAGCTTTTGTTTTTGAAAAAGTTCTCTCTTCCTTCTCGAATGATTATGACTCTTTGTGTTTATATTGAATTGCTTGAATCGAAATCTAGGATGTGAGCATTGGAGAATATGGGATTAGGTTCTAAAGGAGATAGACGAATTAGATGATCATTCAAAAGTCCGTCGTTCTGGAAAATTCATAGTAATGCCTCTTGCTTTGCAAATTGTAACTTGAAACTTCATTCTCATCGTTCATCATGATCAAAGTTCTAATGTTTGTAGGTACCATTTCTAAAAACCTTCACGAGGTGCAACTCGTCTTCTTTGGGAACTTAGAAGTTAACATATTTTTGTATAGTATATTAATTTTCGTAATTATATACTTTTTGTCTTGCTAAGGGACTAGCAAGAGATAAGTTGAGGGGAGTTGATAAACGCATAATATTGTCATGCATAAGCTCTTTCCCGGAGTCGCTTGATGCGTTTGTTGCTTTAATTCTGCCTAATTATCCTCTTATCTCAAGATTAGTGTCTTAGCGAGTTTTGTATCTAACATCGTCCCGCTAGGTGTGCTTTTGTTGTGTTTCTATGTGTTTATAGGCATATGATGCAACGGCGTTCGAAGAATTGATCAAGCGCTAGTCAAAAGCTCGCAAAATGCTGATCTGAGGAATTTCCCAGAAGCATGATCGATCATGGGTATACCATGATCGATCATGGTGCAAATTGGCCTTCAGAGCAGAGGACCCAATGATCGATCATGGTAGACCCATGATCGATCATGGCCTGGCGGGGACATTCACCAACTCCTGCTTTTAGACTTATTTCGGGGGTTTTGGTTCCTAGATATTTCTTCTTGTTTATTTTATTAGTTTTTGTACTCCTTTAGCTATTATTTTAGTCTAAGGGAGTGGATAGAGATCATGATCTAGGAGAGACACTTTGAAGTTCTAGAGAGAAGGAAGAGCTAAAGTTGTATTGTTCTTCATTTTTCCTTGTAAGTGTTTTGATTTGTAAGAATGATTTCTTCTTCTATAATATTTGTTTTTGCATCTGTTATGGAGTAGTCTCTTACTAAGGTTATGAAGGTTGATTGCGATATGATTTTTGGTGATTAATGGCTCAATCCATATTTAAAGTTTGATAAATATTTGTGAATCTTCTTCTTCTTCTTCATCATATCATCCACTCTTTCAAGCTTTCTAGGTATTTTCATGATAAGTTAAGACTTTATATGCCTTGTATATTTAGTTCTTGGTTGTTAATGATCATACAACATATTTATATGGTTCTAGAAAGCTTGTAGTCTTTTTCCCCCATTCATGGAGTTTTTTGACCTTTTTGTAGGAATTATAAATAGTTCATAAAACTCCATAGATGGATTATAAATTTGTTAGCTTATCTTTGATTCATTTATTGATATATTGAGTGCTTCTTACACTTTATGTGATACTTAGACTCTTTATTTTCTACCATGAGTGATAAATGATGAGATGACAAATTTATCCCATAAACCACATTCCGTTTCATTGTTAGGATTCACGTGCTAATTTTCATTCTTTAAATCATGAGATATCATACACTCGCTTTAATGTGAAATCTTTTTATGATGAGTTTGTCATATCTATCTCGGATTAGCTTCAACGGGAATGGGTTGCCTTGCTTCACACCCGTAGCTAAGAGGTAGCTAGGAATGATAACCTCGTCTTTGGTGGAATGTCGTTTGTCTCTTTCTTGATATAGCTTCAATCCGGGAATGAGTCGCCTAGCGTCGCGCCCTTCGCTATTGAGAGATACACCAACATTCCCCATATCTCGAGAAACCTTGTGTTGAAATCTTTGTATGAGCTAGTGATCACCGTCTCTTAAATCGTAACTAACCTCCACCTACCTTAGTGCTTTCTTATTAATTTTCACAACTGTTTTACATTTACGTTGCTCTACAACAAATCCAACTCACACAAAATCTGAAAGCCGTAAAATCCGTAATCCATTCCATTCCTTTTCACTTATCCCGTTGATCTCTACAAAATTGATGTTAATCTTCATTATCACCCGAATCTCTAGTAAGATTTCAGGATAGATTAATAAATAAATGAATTCAATCACACTGAAGAGTAAAAGCTTAGACCAATGAACACGCAACCTACTTTTAGGCGCCTAAAGAATTTGGTGCAAATTTACTTTTTGTAGAAAAACAGATTGATTAGGTGCTACGTAATTGGGTGCAAATCCACTTTTGCACCCAAACATTTTCATTGTGTTGGTAACTAATTAACTGAAAATCCTCCTTGCACTACTCCTCATAAATTCATTTTGCCTTTAATGCATGCATGAATGGAAGAATTCAATATGCTAATATTAGTACTTCCAATTTACAAGCAAGCTAACCAAGTAGCCCATCATAAATCATATCACCCAAGAATTTACTGGTATATAGTGGGCTGGATTAACAATAAATACTTGTATTTGAATACACATTATTCTAGATTTTCCTTATAAACCAATGCCTCTCAAATTATTACACATAATCAATCACAACCATAAATAAGGTACGGCTCAAACAAACAATGACTACTTTGTGGTAAAATTATGAAATATAAATAGCTATTATTCTCTCACAAGTAAAAGAATGAAGTGGAGATTCCAATGAAATGCAGTCATTTGTTCTCAATAGAATGGTAAAGTCCTTCCTTATCCTAAACCACCATCCAACCAAAAGGTCTTGGTATATTAGAATAGTAAAGAATGAAGTGGACATCACATTTTTAGTCCCCTGTCTTTTGGCAGTGGAGCAAGTGGGAAAAAAAATTAAATAAATAACTTTTGTAAAGGCACATTCAATTTTCTTTAGAAGGTGGGGGAACCTTCAAAAGCTATAATGGGTTTTGTGAAGGTGTGAAAATCCATACCCGCGACCCTTCAAAATGAATTAAATATATGATCCACTATAATAGAGCTTAGTTCTCGACGTCCCCAGCAGGGTCGCCACTGTGAGAATCCGTACCTGTGACCCGAGAAGGAGAGAAGAAAAGCGTCCTCGTTCTCGATTTTATTGGAAAACGTGTTTTGTAGAGTCGCCAGTTTGTTTTCCCAGAAAACAAACAAAAGATCGTACAAAGGACAATTCGGAAATGAATTATCTTTCATACGTTTGAAACCAGAGATTTATTTTGAAAATTGACTTTGCTAGGGTTCGGGAACTACGTTACGAATTGGGAAGGTGTTAGGCACCCAATTCGCCCTTTCGGTCTCTTAATGGATCATGTATCTAATTCCTATTTTAGATATCTTGCAAGTAGCTTGAATTATTTTCAGGATAGTCCTTTCCGGATAAATTTAGTTTAAAACAATATTTTGAAATCAAACTCGAGCTTTGCGAGCGCCTACGTATTCATTCGTAGAATGAAATCAGAGTCTCGTAGTTCCATTCTTTTGGAAACTGTTTTTGTATTTTTGTTTGTCATGAAAATGTGTCAAAACGGATTTTAGATTTCTTGTAAAACTTAGAAAGGACTTGTTTTGAAAGCAATGAACTTCTTTGCAAGTTATCTAATTTTCTGTATTAAAAGTGAAATTAAATGCAGTACTGAAATTAAGGAGGGTTGTAGAAAATATACCTGATGCCGCTTGAAGAAGAAATAAGAACCTTGCCTTGATTGCTCCTTTCTCTCTCTAAAACTTTCTCTCTCTAGATTTTCTCTCTCTAGAAGTTCTCTCTCTAGATTTTCTCTCTCTAAAATTCTCTCTTAGAATTCCTCTAAAATGACTCTCTAATAATTTTGACAGAGTTTCTACTTGCTAAAAACACTATTGAGTGTTGATGTCCCTCAAATGGGAGCCCAAGGTGGTGTTTGGTTAATGTTTCTAGATAAGTTTTCTAGATAAGTTTTTAAAAATTTAATGTTTGGTTGATTGTTTTGAGTTAGAGTTTTTATGTTGAAAAGTGAATTTGGTTTTGTTTAACTTTTTTTCAACCAATGAAAAAAACGCATAAAAAATTTCAAAAAATAGTCACAATGGATCTTATTTTATAGATCTCGATGAGTAGGTTTTAAATATATATTTTTTATTATTTTTGGATTTTTGGATTTAAAGTTATGGCGTTTTAAAAAAAAAATTAGAGAGAAAGTATTGTGAAATAAATTTTGGAAAGTGTGAAAATAAAGTTGGTTTTGAGTTGAGTTTTTAAAATTGTGAAAAAAAAAACAAAAAAAGAGAGCAACCAAACACAACCCAAGGGTCCTATTTATAGCAAAAATCTCGCCAAAAACGCTCCAAAAGAGGCCAACCGCATGGGGTAGCTGCAGGGCGTGCGGCTGGGGCGTGCAGCTGGGTGCCAACTGTACGGTTGGGAGCCAACCGTGCGGCTAGGGAAAGTACCAACCGTACAGTTGGGAGCCAACCGTGCGGTTGGGGGGAGTGCGGCTGGCTATCAAAAAAACTCAATTTTTTTAACGGGGCGCTGCCCCGCACCCCGCAGGTCGATCCCCGTCCTAGTAAGCGAAGTGGCAACAATGGTTGTGGTATATTCCTAACGCGCTCAAAAATCAGGATTTTTCCTAATGGCCTCTTGTATGCATGATTACTCAAGACTTAATGTGGAATGCTTGTTAGGTTCACACGAGAGTCGTGGATTGGGGTGTTCACAGACCTTATCGTCCCAGGATTCTTGCTCGTAAGGATTCTGGGACGATAATAAGCAGACGACAATTCACGACTCTCACGTGAATCTCAACTGCTTGTTTTATTCATGAAAATCTGCGAATTGAAATGTACCCACATGGTAGGGGAATTTTGTGGTGCCTTGGGCAATGTAATCCACGGTTGACCTTCCTCTTGGCCAAGCTATCTCTGATACATCAATATATTCTCCCGTCTACCCTCAGGGAATCCATCTCAGTCCTTCTTCAGATTTTTCAAGTTTATCGATGTTTACCCTCAGCTTGTGGGATGCATTAATCTTACCATTTACCCTCTGACCGGGCTATCCTTATGAATACTTCTCATTCTTTACAATGTGTTCAAAAAAGTTCTTGGAGTTTAGATTCTTTCAGAATGACACCTTCTTGACTTTGTCGTGATAAAGCTTCCCAATCTTTTGGGGAATAAGTGGTTACCAAGAGTAGAGGGGTTTGCTCCTATCGCACTATCTTGTTGTCATAACCAAGTGGTAAAACTCCCTGATCTCATGGAGAATGTGATGAAACTCCCTAACTTTTGGGGAGGACGTTATTGGTTACCAAGAGTGGTTGGGTCGGCACCTATCGCACCATCTTGCTGGCATAACCGAGTTTGTCTATCAGGAGATATTCCTTTATGATAGTTTTCTAAGAAATGGCACTCTTGGCCACCCTCAGAAGGAATGTCATATTAGCGACTTCCAAGAGTGGGGGTGGTCTGCACCTCTCGCACCATCTTGATGGCACATCCTGAAAAGGTTGGGTTAAGATTGCCAAGAGTGATTGGTCCTCGTGATAGGACGTCATCTTGCTGACACAATCTGGGCTGACTTGTAAATTCCCATGGAGTGAATCCAAAAAGGAAGAAAAGGTATGATATGTTAGCGACTACCAAGAGTGGGGGGTCTGCACCTCTCGCACCATCTTGCTGGCACAGCCTGAAAAGGTTAGGTTAAGATTCCCAAGAGTGATTGGTCCTTACGATAGGACGTCATCTTGCTGACACAATCCGGGCTGACTTGTAAATTCCCATGGAGTGAATCTAAAAAGGAAGAAAAGGTATGATATGTTAGCGACTGCCAAGAGTGGGGGGTCTGCACCTCTTGCACCATCTTGCTGGCACAGCCTGAAAAGGTTGTGTTAGAGACTACCAAGAGCAACGGGGTCGGCACCTGTCGCATTGTCTTGCTGACATAGTCTAAGGCTGAACGTCGGGAGATATTCCCTTATGACGGTTTCCAAGAAATGGCGCTCCTAGCCACCCTCAGAAGGTATGACATGTTAATGACTGCCAAGAGCGAGAGTACTTCATAATAAGACTTCGTACTTGCTGACACAGCCAAAATAGGTGATGTTAAGACTGCCAAGAGCGGATGGGTCGGCACCTGTCGCACCGTCTTGCTGTCACAGTCTAAGGTTAGGATTGACTCTGTCAATAGGTGTCTTCTTTAGAATCATATTATTCCATCAACTTTATGTCACATAATCTGAGACATTTTCTTAAGGATATGTGTCCATATTTTCTCTTATCCTTCGACGCTTTTCCTTGCGTTGTCTCTGCTCTTGGCCGTTGATCATATATGCCTACTCATCTTGTGGCAAGAAGGTTATGCTAAAGAGAATATGGAAAGTTCAAATGTTGCCTTTTTCAAAACCTGTTCTTACCCTCAGTTTGACTCTTCTGCTGTCATCAAGAAATTGGGTTGGTTCTTTTTAAATCTCAGACTTTCGTGCGTAGTAGTGGACTCATTTTTCAACTCTACCCTTTGGCTTTACTTTTTTGAACATGGGGATAAAGCTCTTCTGAAAATCTCAGTTCCTTTTCCAGTTACCCTCTAGCTTATCAGAGGAAGGTGCTGGTCTGCATCATTTTCTGTTTTTTGATGCCCTTATTGCTCCCTCATTTGCATTGTTTTTTAGAATATCCGGCCCATTGTTTTGACTTTCGGATCCTTTTTTTATTTTTATTTTTTAGACAGGAGCCTTACTCACCTAAGACGTAGCTCTCTGCCTTTTTGGCACAGCTGTCACTCTTAGTGTGGCTCTCCCTGTTGATTTTTCTTCCTTTCTGTTTTACTCACTTCTCACTTGGACCAACGGGATTTTACCCTTTTCTACTCTTTCAATTTTTTCTTGTACCCGATTCCTCTTTTACACCTTCCTCGTTTGCCAGATTTGAACTGTGTCTAGGACTGATCATTTCTCAAAGCTCGGCTCTACCACAGATCTCAAAATTCAGCTTTTGGGCTTTGTATCTGACTTCGTTGTGCATGTGTTAATGATTCTCAGTCTGTTCATCTTAGAAAACTAACCAGAAAGTCTTTCAGACGTCCAAGAAGTCAATTTTGCAAAATTTTTGTCAAAACTTTGTTGATTTTGTTGTTTGGGATTACCCCCCCACTTGTTGTGTGACAAGGAAATTGTCATACAACAAGTGCCCAAACGACAAAGTGAGCTGGGCAACAAAAATGACACTTTTTTTCCATTTAAACTTTCAAACGTTTCATTCTCTTCATAGCATATCTTTTTCTTGCTCATATACTTACTTTTCGGCAATCCAATTGGTCATGTATTTCATGATGATCATCAGCCACGACCGTTTTTGTATGATACGCCTTTCTTGATGACGAATGGGTATGTGTGGATTTTGAGAGACCCCCTGGGGTTAAACGGATCTGATAAAGATTGGTGTATCATCAGATAGCAATTTGGACTTTATTGGAAGGTCATTCGTAGTGTAGAATGGAGCCTTGGCACACAAGATTCGCCGACTCGTACGGGTATGTTTCAATTCAAATTTCTCATTTAGAGAAAATTATGTGAATATGTCGTTTATGCCAGAAAACATGAGACATGCATGCAATGTGGTGGGTCTGGTGGCCTTTTGCGCAATTTTGATTTATGAAAATGCTTTTGTAAAGTTTTTAGATTTTAATATCACCCCCAGTTTAAAATACCCCCAATTTTCATATGAAAATAACACATGCGCCCTATCTTAGAATTCAACCGATGCTGGATTTTCTCCAAATTACCACTGAATTATAGATTGTACTTCTACCCTCGGTGAGAGGCTTCATCCGTGCGACGCATCCTGCTTTGGTTTCTGGATCTTGATGACTACGATTCGTTTACCTTGCAAGGCTTCAGACGTATCAATTGGGCTGTACATCTACCCTCAGTGAAAAGCTTTATCCTGGATGGGCCACACGTTTTGGTTTGATTGGATTACTCCACATTTTGATGACTATAATTCATTCACTTCGCAAGGTTAATGAGAGATAATGATGACCAAGGATATCTTTGCATGATCGGTCTTCATTCCACTCCAACACGAACTTCTCCATGCGATCCAGCTTTCTTTAATGCATCTTTGGTTTCATTAGTTTGGGATGGATCAGTTGTTGTTTCTTGTATGACTGGTCGGGTGAGGATGAAAGACAAGTCTTTTAGTAATACCAATTCGTCAAAGCGTCCCATTTTTCAGTCGTATTCGAAGTTTAGATATTGATCCATCGAAGTATCAGCTTTGGAATCTTCCCCAGTCTTTATCCCCTATTGCATCCTCACTAAGAGCTTTGATCTCATTTGAAACTTTCTTTTCCAATGCCTATTCAAAGTGATTCGTTCCCTCTTTTGCAATCTCCTTCGGAGTCTCAATCTTACTCGAAACCTTGTAGCTTAAGTGTCTTCACTGGCTCCTTCTACCTCAAGAGTCCTTCATGCCCCCGTACCCTTTATGTGTCAGGTTTTTCTTTTAAAAATTTCCTTGGAATTATTATATTTATGTAGTATGGGTGTTTTCAAGCTAAATTTTATATATTACTTCATGAAAATGTTAGTGCTTTGTAATGTGCATTTTGTTCATGAAAGTGTTGGTTATTATATAACATACTTTATGCGCAATTTACCCCCAGACCCATGCAAATGCAAATGCAAAGATCGTTCTTTCCGAAAATCTGGCAATTAAAAAAGGGTAATTCACATTTTGTTTTGTTTCAGCTAAGAGAAATCTTAAAACAAATTTGCTCGAGATCTTTATCAAGATTTGTCCTTTTCTCCACACCTTACCATACGAACTTCTCTTTACAAATCCTCCATTGTTCCTCGAACTGACTGGTGCCTTTAAATGAACTATTCTTCCAATTCCTCATCATCTTATTGTGGGTGAAAGAGATTGTTTTATTAGAATATACCGGGCCTGACGTCACTTCTCAGGTTGCCTACGTTCCCCAATGTCCTAACATTCCAAAAAATAATCCAATATGGGGCTTAGGTCTTCGTAGTTCATGTTTACAAATGACAAATCTTCAATCACTACTGTTCAAATTCTCCACCACTGGTTACAAATCTTCACTTTCCAGCTACCGATCTTCAATTACTGATGGTTTTGAGGAGACCGGTCTGGTATCTTTCCTGCTTGGATAAGGTCCTGAATAGTATGCCAAAGAGCCATGCAATTGTCGGTAGTGTGTCCCACATTCTGATGGTATTCGCATCTTTCGTTGAGGTTCCAATTAGTGGGGACTGGATTAGGTATCGGCCGTGGGTTCAGCGGATAGATCATTCCTACATCCTTCAACTCCTTGTATACTTTGCTTAATGGACCTGGAAGTTGTGAGAAATTCCTTTTCATGTGTCTGACTCGGTTTACCCCCCCTATTATTGCTGTAATCCTGGTATCCTAAAGGAGAAATGTTGGTGACTGTGGCGAAAGGATTGGCAGAATAACCACTATTGCCCTGAACAAAAGGGTTGTATGTCGAAATCTGGTTCGCGGCCGGGGTTGAAGCTTTCTTATACTGTGCACTTAACTTTCTTGCTTCTGCTTGTTTATCCAATTCTTCTTCTATCTCATTTCCCACATGCAACAAGGCTTTGAAACGGCCAAAGAATTGGTGACCCATCTTATTTCGAATTTCTGCTTTTAGATTCTTGACGATCATTCCCAATTGCTCCTCTTCATCCATTCGTTCCACCATTTGTGCAGCGAGTGCCCTCCATCTTGTGACAAATTCACTCAAACTTTCATCATCTTTCTGCTTTGCCATTTCAAGATGCTTGCGAGTGATCTTTAATTCCTCGTTCGTCTTGTATTGGGCAATGAACTCATTCACAATACTGGTCAATGACTGCACCCGATGTTTCTCTAATCCCAGGAACTAACTTTGGGCTGGACCGGCTAGAGTTAAATGAAAAGGGTTAGCTAACTCAGCCTCACCTATATCGTAGATCTTCATTGCCCGTACATAGGATTTTAAGTGCAACTCTGGTGGCGTTGTTCCTTTGAATTTCTCTATTGCAGGCATCTTAAACCCGACAGGATAATGGGCTTCTAGGTATAGATTATAGCTCTGGAGCTGTGTCAGGTCGTTTGATCCCTCGACTACCTTCTAGGTTAAGGCTTTCAATTGTTCCTTAAGCTCAACTAAAGCCTTATTCCTTTCCGAAATCACCTCTTGTGGAAGAATGGCATCACCCTGCATACTCACCGGATGCGGAATAGGGTCGTAGTATGGATTATGATAAAGATGATGTGGTGGTTGCCATTGTTGAGCGTGTTGGTGTAGCCAATTCTCAATCAGATCAGGTCGCCTATGTGGAGTATGTGGTTCAACAAGAGTTGGAATATCATAGTGAACAGATAGTGGTGCGGGTGGTACAAGAGGGGCCTCTTTTATTGGCTCATTCACAACTGGTTGACCATGAATAGATGGCGGCATAGGTGGTGCGGGCGATGTCTCTTTTGTTGGCTCATTCATAACCTGTCGACCTCTGTCTATCTCCTCCAGCCGAGCCTTGGTGGTTCGTTGATCATCTACTAGTAATGCTAGGCTCTTACTAATATCCCCGAGCATTCGGTACATTTCTTCTGGGGTTGGTATGGTTACAGTGTCTGATCCTAATACAGTGTTTGTTGGATCCACAGAAGTATGCCCTGGAGGCATTCCCCGATTAATATTCTGCTGAGACACCCCTTGATTTTGGTAGGAAGGACCTGGCGGCAAATCCACTGCAGTGAAAGAGTTTCCAGCGACCCTATACAAAGTTTGTGGCTGTTGTTGTTCCATATCAGCTGGCGTATCCGGTCGAACCAATCTACCAGTGCTATATCTTCCGGCCCAAATGGAAGCCAGATCGAATATAAGTCTTCTGAAGGAGAAAAGGACAAATCTGATGCATATAGAATATTTCCCGGAAACACAAGAAAATATGAACTTTTATTACTTGCCAGATTCCCAGAAATACATCGATCGAGACGATGCTAAACACACAAAAAGTTTTCTTTAGGTGAGATCGAAAACAGACCAACAGCAACAACTTGAGAGCCTCGTATAGAGGTAGGGTAGGAACAGAATTCCATGGGTTCCCTGGCCATCTATAGTTTTGGAAAATCATTTCGAAAAGAATTTTCAGGAAAATCATTTGAAAATACGGGAAGATCTCTCCTCATGAGTTGCTTTGTGCATGGAATAAGGGCTTTCGCACACTAGATTCTCACGACTGTCGGTCATAAAAATAATGCATAAAATCTTTGTGTTCTAAGCTGACTCCCCCTATATGCAAGCCTGGTTTAATGGGGTAAGGTTTAAGGCTCCCTCCTATTTGGCAGGTCTTACGATATACCTCAAGAGCGCAGGTACGTGTAAGGACCTTTTGATATACATCCCGGGTACGTGAGTGTTCTCGTCACTCTATATACCTCGGTAAGTACTTGGCCAAGGAGAGTGGTCCCATGCGCTTTTGGCTAGTGTAGACCCGCAAGTCCACGGCCTAGTCACGACTCTGGTCCCGAGGTTGATAGGGTAAATTCACACTCGCGAAAATGCATGATAAGACGTGAGTGTGTGCAAAATAACAATATGGCAGTTCATTATTGATCAATGCTTTATGGTTTGTTATGGTAATTTACACAATTTTAATTATGAAAAAGATTTTCTCACATAATTAGCAAATAAAAGAATCAAGGTATCCACCTAGATCGCTTCTATGTTACCCTAGGACTAAGGCTTACAAGACCTATATCTAATAAATAACAGGAATTAAATATATGATCCATTATAATAGAGCTTAGTTCTCGACGTCCCCAGCAGGGTCGCCACTGTGACAATCTGTACCCGCGACCCGGGAAGGAGAAAAGAAAAGCGTCCTCGTTCTCGGTTTTATTGGAAAACGTGTTTTGTAGAGTCGCCAGTTTGTTTTACCAGAAAACAAACAAAAGATCGTACAAATGACAATTCAGAAACGAATTATCTTTCATACGTTTGAAACCAGAGATTTATTTTGAAAATTGACTTTGCTAGGGTTCGGGAACTACGTTACGAATTGGGAAGGTGTTAGGCACCCAATTCACCCTTTCGGTCTCCTAATGCATCATGTATCTAATTCCTATTTTAGATATCTTGCAAGTAGCTTGAATTATTTTCAGGATAGTCCTTTTCGGATAAATTTAGTTTAAAACAATATTTTGAAATCAAACTCGAGCTTTGCGAGCGCCTACGTATTCATTCGTAGAATGAAATCAGAGTCTCGTAGTTCCATTCTTTTGGAAACTGTTTTTGTATTTTTGTTTGTCTTGAAAATGTGTCAAAACGGATTTTAGATTTCTTGTAAAACTTAGAAAGGACTTGTTTTGAAAGCAATGAACTTCTTTGCAAGTTATCTAATTTTTTGTATTAAAAGTGAAATTAAATGCAGTACTGAAATTAAGGAGGGTTGTAGAAAATATACCTGATGCCGCTTGAAGAAGAAATAAGAACCTTGCCTTGATTGCTCCTTTCTCTCTCTAAAACTTTCTCTCTTTAGATTTTCTCTCTCTAGAAGTTCTCTCTCTAGATTTTCTCTCTCTAAAACTTTCTCTCTTTAGATTTTCTCTCTCTAGAAGTTCTCTCTCTAGATTTTCTCTCTCTAAAATTCTCTCTTAGAATTCCTCTAAAATGACTCTCTAATAATTTTGACAGAGTTTCTACTTGCTAAAAACACTATTGAGTGTTGATGTCCCTGAAATGGGAGCCCAAGGGTCCTATTTATAGCAAAAATCTCGCCAAAAACGCTCCAAAAGATGCCAACCGCAAGGGGTAGCTGCAGGGCGTGCGGCTGGGGCGTGCAGCTAGGTGCCAACCGTGCGGTTGGGGGGTGTGCGGCTGGCTATCAAAAAAACTCAATTTTTCTAACGGGGCGCTGCCCCGTACCCCGCAGGTCGATCCCCGTCCTAGTAAGCGAAGTGGCAACAAAGGTTGTGGTATATTCCTAACGCGCTCAAAAATCAGGATTTTTCCTAATGGCCTCTTGTATGCATGATTACTCAAGACTTAATGTGGAATGCTTGTTAGGTTCACACGAGAGTCGTGGATTGGGGTGTTCACAAATATTTCATAGTATATGGTGTGACCCACTCTGTATTTTATAGGCATTTAAGGATTCTAATTTCATCTTTCCTCTTTCAAGAAAACAACCTAGGTAAGCCAAACTCACTGTCTATATATGTAATAAATCCATTTCTTCCTATTGACATAATTAAATAAAATATACAGGTAGGCTATTACATTTTGATAATGACATTGGCTGGCCATTTACTATAGTTTTTGATATCTGTCGTTTTCGATAACTTCATATAACTTTTATTCCTTTGTTCCTTTTGTCTTATTAAGCCTTTTCAAATTAATATTCCTCTTAGTCTGTAACTCTCAAACTTCCTCCTTGTCAATGGAGTAATGGTTCTCAACCAACGAATCTATATCTTAAAAGGTTTATTGTCATTGAAATTGTGCAGTTGCTTGTAATTGCAAACAATCCTTATATAGCGCTACACCAACTCATATGAAGTTATTAGCTAATGGATTTACAGTTATGTGAGAACATATATTGATGAATGCATATCTATTGCAAAATTGTTTTTGCCCAAAATCGATTGAAAGCATATCTAATGTTAAATCGTTTTTGCACAAAATCAATTGATACATATATATATATTACTATATGTGACGCCCCGAATTCCGTTGAGAGGGAGAACCTCCGGAACACGGTTGGTCACGGAGCCGTACGCGATGGCGGAAGTGAGTTTAAATTAAGAAATTCTAATAAGATAAGAAGATATGCAATAGACAAGCACAAATAACACTATCAAATGGGAACATGCTAGAACTATAGCTTACCCTCCTGTTAACTCGTGCCTTACAAATTAGTTTGTACCGTTGCGCACCGGTTAACTAAAATATAAGTCACTCGTCCACAATAGGATAGTACTACACAATTAACATGTTCCTTCAACTCCACTATACATTAACAAGGAGAAAAATATAAAAGAACAATAAAAGTCCTCAAAGTAAATACATAGGTAATACATATAGGTCACAAGATAATCATAAGTAATAAAGTCTCCATAACTTCAAGTAAGCTACATAGATTATACAACCATGTCTAAGTTAATATAAGTCAAGTTATGTTACAATAAAATTTGATAACAAAGCCTTTCCGAAGTGAAAGGCCCTCATGCTAAATAGTATCAGAGGAGACTAAGATTTGTGGACCTTTCCCTTAGCAACTCTCCCCGTCCCCTCCTTAGAAGAACCTGCGTAGGAAAAATTGTGAGCCAAACGGGCCAAGTAGGAACTATAGGATTTTGTAAGAAAAACATGTATATGTAGAGTAAGCCTTTATAAAAGGAGTTTGTGATTAATCCTTGTTCTAAGTCATAAATATATGTAAACAATGTAATATACACGATGTCAAGACACCACGACCAGGTCTATATCACATCTGTCAAGTATATGTATACGTCGCATCTAGGATTTTCACATCTACTGTGCACAAAGATAGCCGGCAACTCAGTTTCTTCTGCCTCCAAGGCAGGGACCACCTACCAGGTCCACCAGACGCTACCTGATGCAGCCAAAAAGGCATATGCTACCTGATGTAGCCACAAAGGCATACGTTACCTCATGTAGCCACAAAGGCGTATGCTACAATAATTATCACGTAGCCACCAAAACTATACGCTACAGGTAATAACCATCTACCTGGTACGAGCGGTGTTGACTACTCCGTATAAGAAAAGCTATTAATATCCCAATAACAATTATAAGGTCATATACATCATGTAAAAAGATATAATAGTCCATTTCATGATTATCATGTAAGATAAAGTGCGTATCAAAGGTTAATTTTACCATACGGACTAATAAGTACATGTGCGCTAAAAGCTAGGAACAAGAGTTTGTCATAAATCAATGAAATGGAAGAGATACATAGGGAAATATGATATAGTAAGATTTATAAGTAATAATAAACCATTTCCATCATAATTTATTGACCCAAAGTTCATATATGCGCAGCAATAAATATATATATAGAAAATCCCCAAATTTGTGTAAAAATGGTGATTGGGTGCATAAACCCTTAAAATAGGTTTTAATACTAGTGTTCCTACCTCGATAGCATTAAACCTTCATAACTTGAGCCGTAGATCAAGCTCTAGATGACCAAAGTGCAAGATACTCCACTTGAGTTTTGAGCCCTAGCTTGGTGGAAGTGATACAAGGAAGGAGATGATGGTGATGATGTGTTTTATTCTAGTTTTGGGTTGTAGGATGAGGTAGAATCACTCCCATGAACCCTTCTCCATGATCTCTCATTTCTCTCGACTCTCTCCCCTTGCCCTAATCAAAATGGAAGAGAATGAGGGGTGTAGGTTATATAAAAATCAAGTCCAAGCTTGAAAAATACGATTTTGACCACTACATGGCAATGTAGTCGACTACATTACTATTCATGTAGTCGACTATATCATCTAGTCGACTCCCCAACTCCATGTAGTCGACTACATCATTCTAGAAGTTGGTTTATCCTCTGATTTGCTTGTTTTTGCTTTCGACTGATCTTCTACCCCTATTTCGACTAACGAGAGGTGGGAATTAGGTTCTGGGTCAAACACAAAAGTTCTTGGAAATTGAAATACCTTTCCAATGGCATAAACGGGGTTCCATTATGATATAAAACAAAAAATTTATGATGTCTCGAATGACTAAAGGTCGGTTCATCGGGTAAGTTTAAAATGTGAAATTTCGCGAATTTTGACTGGAACACTTAAGATGGATTTTTATAACCTAAAAGGTGAATGTATTAACACATATAAAAGGGTGTGGAAGCATTTCCTACATTCAGATACTGTCCAAGCAACCACTCCCGTGTCCAGAACAGGAAAGTTGCAAAACAAAAAATAATACAATGTATTTAACTTACGGGTGTTACAACCTTCCTTCCTTAAGAAATTTCGTCCTCGAAATTAAAATAGAAGGAATGGAAATTACCTCATTGCAACAAGTGTGGATACTTGGTTTGAATTTCTGATTCTAGCTCCCACGTAGCTTCTTCATGAAAGAGATATGTCCTAGGATTATTCATAGATTATGATTTGTACTTGGATATCTTATGCTTATTATCATTAATAAAGTTTATTTCATTTTACTTTATATTCTCTTGTAAATAATATATATTAATACTAGTTCATCAAGTACGTGACTTGATTGTGGGATGCTAGTAATGTTATAATGATATTATTTAGATGTCCCTAATCATGTGTCAATAACCTAGGATCACATTGATATAATGATTAGAGTATGGGTCAGCTGATGACTATGTTCCATAAGTCATGGATATGGAGATATCAAGCTGAACATACTGATACTTGTTTGGGAACAAAATATTGGACCGACCCGCTTTGGGGATACTGCGAGGAGTGTTACATAATGTCATCAGTGATGTTCCCCATTTGTGATATCGTATTATCCTCAGACCTGAGATCGTCATGGTTACTAACATAGGGATTAGTATGTCAGGCATCATTGATAAGCACCCAAAACTGTTATTTTTAATTGCCTAAATGCCAAAATTTAAGTGTCAAAAATTGCATTATATTATCTAATGTTGACATTTAGTTGTTTTGCAGGTTCTTCTCTCAATTGATGTAATTAAATGCTTAACTTCGTTGAATATGTGAGATAGGACACCTAAAGTTGTTCGGATAGTTTTTAAAGCATAACGTTTTTCTCGAAACTCTGAATCATGCGTTTCTTGAGCCTAAAATGAAGAGAATTTCGAGAGCTACAACTTTCCAGTTTAACACTTTCCCAATTTCGGCCATCTTCATATCGGAAATTGCATTACAAAATTCCGGCAGCAAAAGAAAAAAAGAGAGAAAAATATCCCAAAAGTGTGTGTGCCCACTCTCATATTTTTAATCACTCAACCCATAACCCAACACTCCACTACCTAGACAATGTCCACATTATTCTCTGACACACCCCACTCTCTAGACAAAGCCTACTACTTTCTTACACCCCCTCACCCCATTGTCTACTTTTCATGATTATGTTCCTCTCCCATTTCCACACATATATTGATTCATATTTGGCCAAGAGGAAAAACACACCTACGAGAGTTTGAAAGAAAGGAGGAGAGCTTGGAGCAAGATAGCTTGTTGTAGAGAGAGAGAAAATATTTGGGTGCTACATATTTTTCTTCATCTTGTATTATTGTTTCATTTTGTTGAAGAA
Organism: Lonicera japonica; assembly: GCA_021464415.1. Lineage (NCBI taxonomy): Eukaryota > Viridiplantae > Streptophyta > Magnoliopsida > Dipsacales > Caprifoliaceae > Lonicera > Lonicera japonica. The sequence continues at coordinate 154,623 of JAKCWG010000771.1, read as the reverse complement.
GACAATATTGTAGAGTGTTGAGAGAAATTGTTTTACCCACATATTTGGAGATATTTAAGGACCTATTTTATTATTTGTTTTGTTCTTCTATCTTTATGGAAGGCTAATCTCCCCTTCAAGGGGAGAGATGAAGCCTCATTTTTATTTGTGATTTAGAATTTTATAATATTGCATAAATATACTCATTTGTGATTTTTCTTAAATAAGATCTTTGGATTACTCTACACACCATAGGTGATCCCATTTTGGTTTTTATACTTGACTTAAGAGATGAGCTACATACCATAGGATTTTCTTAAGTTCATTTTATTTTCCAAATTTATCTTCTAGTTCTTGAGTGTTAATGTGAGTGAGTGACAACCTTATATTATTATTATTTCTAAAAGAAGAAAATATAGATCTTGAAAGGAAAAATCTCTTATAAACAAATAAATTGTCAATTACTATTTGGTTAGCTTTTGGGTTCACTCTACATACTATAGGTGATTCCATTTAATCAAACTAGTATAGAATTTATTTTGGGTATATAAGTGCAATAATATATTATTCTAGATCCATTGATAATTTGGTGGTGGATTCTTAACTCTTGAAATCCCTACACTTTATTTCTCCAAAACAACTTTCTCCACTTGTATTACATTTTATTAGTATTAAAATTATTCTTAAGAAAAGTAAACATTTCTAAAAGATAAAAAAAATGGTTTTTATTCTAAATCTATTATTTTCTCAACTTTGTTTTCATTGATTCATAAACAACTCCCGTGGATTTGACCCCTTACTACTACTATCTACGTTACTAATATATTTTGTAGGTACATAAGGGTTTTTGATCAAGCTATTTTTAGCGACGAAGATAGCTTCCTATCAAATGGCGCCGTTGTCTGGGACTTGACGCCAATGAAAATGACATGAAGACTTTTTAAGATTTGTTGGATTTAGTTGTAATTATTCGATTTGGTTGTAATTTTTTTTTTTGGACATTTTGGAGTGTTTAAAAACTGTAATATTTATTTATATGTGTGAACACCCCAATCCACGACTCTCGTGCGAACTCTATTTTCCTTAAAAACAAGCATCTTACGTCAACTGTTGAGTCATCATGCATATAGAAGACCGTTAGGAAAGACTCCAATTCCGGCCGCGTAAGGAGTTTGACATAACCTTTGTTGCCTCTTCGCTTACTAGGACGGGGATCGAGTTATTTCCGAGTGTTCCCGTGCAAATTTGTGAGCCAACCGCAGCCCCCAGCCGCATGCTCCCAGCCGTACGGCTACCTGCCAGCCGTACGGTTGGCACGCCCCAGCCGCACGCACCAACCGCAAGCCCCAGCCGCACGCACCAACCGCAAGCCCCAACCGCATGCCATGCGGCTACCCCCAACCGCACGCTCCCAGCCGCACGCCCTGCGGCTGGCCTCTTTTGGAGCGTTTTTGGCTGGATTTTTGCTATAAATAGGACCTTTGGGCTCTCATTTGAGGACATCAACACTCAATAGTGTTTTTAGCAAGTAGAAACTCTGTCAAAATTATTAGAGAATCATTTTAGAGGAATTCTAAGAGAGAGTTTTAGAGAGAGAAGGCTAGAGAGAGAAAATCTAGAGAGAGAAAGTTCTAGAGAGAGAAATGAGCAATCAAGGCAAGGTTCTTATTTCTTCTTCAAGCGCATCAGGTAATATTTTCTACAACCCTCCTTAATTTCAGTACTGCATTTGATTTCACTTTTAATATAGAAAATTAGATAACTTGCAAAGAAGTTCGTTGCTTTCAAAACAAGTCCTTTCTAAGTTTTACAAGAAAACTAAAACTCGTTTTAACACGTTTTCAAAACAAACAAAAAATACAAAAAACAGTTTCCAAAAGAAAGGAACTACGAGACTCTGATTTCATTCTACGAATGAATACGTAGGCGCTCGCAAAGCTCGAGTCCAATTTCAAAATACCGTTTTAAATCAAATTTATCCGGAAAGGACTATTCTGAAAACTATTCAAACTACTTGCAAGATATCTAAAATAGGAATTAAATACATGATCCATTAAGAGACCGAAAGAGCGAATTGGGTGCCTAACACCTTCCCAATTCGTAACGTAGTTCCCGAACCCTAGCAAAGTAAATTTTCAAAATAAAACTCTGGTTTCAAACGTATGAAGGATAATTCAGTTTCGAATTGTCCTTCGTACAATATTTTGTTTGTTTTCTTGTAAAACAAACTGGCGACTCTATAAAACCATTTTCCTTCAAAACCGAGAACGAGGACCCTTTTCTTTCTTCTTCTCGGGTCGCGGGTTCGGATTCTCACAATATGGTGTTCTGGAACTGCCCAGATTAAGTGTTAAAAAAAACAAAAAAAAAATTGCAAAAGAAAAACTGGACAAAATTGAGATTCCATTTTTGGAAAAAAAATAATAGAACACTTGAAGACTCTCTATTTTGGGTCAGTAGGACTCTCGGGGACGACTGAAATTTAGGAGAAATTTTCCCCTGATCGACTCAACCGAATCATCACCCCGCTTGCGGGAGGTACATTTTTTATCACTCGCGAATCTCCTGTTAGCGAGTCAATTCCTATGTGCTCTAATTGCTATGTGTTTATTTTTTAGCACATTTATTTTGAATGGTGAATGATGAATAATTGGACCTAAAGCCTAGCCCGGCTATTGAAACGAGTTGGGATTTCATCACCCACTCAATCGCTTATCCATTTTGCTTGTGATCCTAAGCCGTCATTAACTAAAATCAAATCACTAGCATGCCAAATAGGATTCGGTGTTCATAGGACCTCTAAAGAAAAGAAGTGATTGGTAGCCACTCCAGTGAGCTCTTCCAAGCCTATGGTAGATTGACTAGTTGGTATTTAAGTGGTGCCTTTGTGACCCTCCAACGTATTAGTCCTTCGGCCCTGATTTGGGAGAATTTAATTTGTAACACCCCCGCCTTAATTATACAGGATATCACCTATAAATAAGACCTGGAGTGTCACTAACCCATCTTAGTAGGACTAAGATAGGTGTATAAGAGGAATATAGATCAACAGCAGCATATGAACCAAGAAATGACAAACATTGGGTGCTAAAATGATACTACAACTGATAAACATGCATATAGATATACATAATATACATTACGTGAAACCAAAAATATATAGGTAGTCCTTGGGCGAGCGTGGCTTCCCGGACTAACACATCTGTTACAAAAATAAACCGTAGTATCAGAGTTTTCTACTTCGTCCCTGAACCCGTCGTCTCTTTGTCCCCATGGGACTCGTGAATACCTGAAATAGTTTAAAGAAAAAAAAGGGGTGAGCTATATGCTCAGTAGGGGTAAGTAATCACATTCAAAACATGATTCAGTTTAAAAAATGTGTTCATATCATAATGCATGCATATGCCAATGCAAGTTACGTCCCTTGTGTCAACCTTAGAGCCACATAGCCAGAATACATCCATATCGAACCGGAGTATAGCAAAGGCCTGACCGCCCGAGAAAAATATAACAATGATCATAAATTGGCCCATCGGCCCCAGAGCATATCAACTGATCATAATCAATTTGGACCACATGTCCACCAATAATAAGATAACCATAGAATCATCAGTGCCTTACCGTTGTCTAGATTTCCGGGCTACTCACCGCTGGCTCTAGACAGCCGACGCGTTGCTGCCCTCCGGAGGTTTAAGGATTTTCAACCCAAGAAATTGATAATCATGAACAATGATTCTTGACAAATAAAAGCATATTGTCTAGTTTTGAAAGCCATAGAACCCCTACCTTGAATTATTAGCGATAGAGAATAAGAAAAGATGAAGACTCCGGCCCTCTCCGACGAAATCCCAACGAAGATGATGATGAATAGTGAATAAGTGGATGAGATGAAGGTTTGAAAGATTTGAAGCTTTAATCTTGGATTGAGGATGAAATATGTGTGAAGAATCTCTCAAAGAACCCTTAAAAACGAGCTCTCATCTCTCTCTAACTTTCCCTGAGGTTGTGTCTCGAAAATATGGAAGAAGGTGGCTTAAAATGACGTAAAAGTGGTGAAAACCGACTTACTGTTGGACCTTGATCGATCATGGTTTTTCCATGATCGATCATGGAGTCCACTGCCGACACATGCCTTTTGGATCTGGAGCACTGTTCGTATTTTGGTCATAACTTCTTGCTCGGAACTCCGATTGAGGTGATCTGTATATGAACGAAAAGGTAATTCAAAGATCTACAACTTCCTAAGAGGAAGTTTTCCAAAATTATGGATGCATTTTTCCCAAAAATTCACCGAAGGCAGCGCTCTGCCCAAACGCTATTAAACCACCAGAATTTAGCTATGGGCCTACTTTGTGCCCTGTTTTGACCCGCTAGGAGTGCGAATTAGCCTTCGGTCAAAACACGAAAGTTGTAGAATAATGCAAATACTAAAGACACACGTGGGCGAAACTTCAATTGGATAAGTAATGGAGGAATTACGATAGCCCAAAGTTAGCTCAAATTAATGAATCACAAAGAACCTAAAACCTTCTATTTACCAACCGAAATTGATTCGGACCATCCGAATCTTCAAACGATCATTCTCATATATATAAAAGAGTTAATAAAATATAATTAACATTAATTAAAATACAGGTTATTACATAATTGGTAAGCTTCTCAGACAATTTTTATTGTTCGTTTCGATCAAATCTGGACAAGAGTAGGAGCACAAAATTTTCAATCAGGTGGTGTCAAAGATCTCGCGCTTTCCCACCCGCGAATAATTAAAATTGACTACCCTTTCACTAAATTCAAGATAAGAATTGGTTATATGCTATCTAGGAATTCTTTCCTTTATTAGTGTACGTCAACCAATTAGGATTGTAGTCATTTTGTGTCCTATTTTCTTGAACCACCCATTTATTCTTTTTGGAAAGTCAAAATTGATGGAAACTAAGTTCCAGAATCATTTAATATTGCGTATAGACTGAACAAAAATTTTATGTAAAACCCTAGTGTGGAATCGGATTTTACCTTCGAGATCTCTCTGGTTTGATCTCGTCTCAGCACCAACAGGGATTGGTGGAGATAAATCGAGAACACGGGCTCGATAGAACCTCAAGATCTTCTATCGTATTCCTTTCGCCGTGCAATCCTGTACCGAGTGTGGGCTGCGGTATCACCAAGATCTCCTCCTCTACTCTCTATGGCACAAACCCTAAATTCGTGAGAATTATTGTGTCACAAGAAGAGGCAAGGCTGGCATATATAAAAGGCTACGATAGAGACCCTAAGGAGAAATAAGTGTTTGGGCTTACTATGGAAAACTGGAATCCTAATTCGATTAAGAATTGATTCCTTCCATAAATTATAATTCACATCACTAAAGAATTATAATTGCACTCCCGTCCTTATCTCAAAATTATATTTCGAGCTCCTTATTATTAAATACTTATTATTCTCCCCATGTTAAGATTATAGATAACCGTCATTTAAATTAAATTACTGACAATTATATTTAAATGACTTCTTAATCCTTGAGCCTACCACTTAACTTATTTAACATGTCGGATTAACATAATCCACCTGCAGGGTTTGACATGATCAAAACTTATAAGCTTCTCAAGGGGTTACCATTAATCCCTTTACCGGGACGCGGATTCCGTCAATAATTAATATTCATCATACATATAGTGTCGCCATCCAATTCACGAAGATTATTGATCCATAAATGAATCTCACTTTTAATGAGTCAAAACAACAAACACTACATATATATGTCTATTAATTATTTCAAAATTAAAAGCATAAGCAATCATAATAACCATGGGATTTTAAATTGTTTTATATAGTCAGTATAAAAACAATTAACCCAAACTGGTCCTGTTCAATACACATAAAGTGTACTAGCACAAGGAGTTAAAACTACACCATTTCCCGTAGTCAAGATAAACTACTAAAACTTGTGCTACAATCCTACCGATGGTTGTCCAATTCCATCTAAGATCGTGAACCAATAAACTTATATTTCACAAGAACCGATGATAGGATCCTCTCTGTGTAAGCTATACTCTACACACCAAATCATCTACTATATGGAATAAAAGACACACACATGCACAATATTTAAATAAATAATATCATGTAACCATTGCCCATAAAGATTCTCATTAAAATAGCAAAACCGAGTCTATATAACATACCAATTCCCTCAACGTGACTATCAAAAGTCTTGGCCGGTAAGCTCTTCGTAAAAGGATCAGCTAGGTTGTCTCCTGATGCAATCTTAGTCACTATGACATCACCTCTTTGCACAATATCTCTGATTAGATGATACTTGCGCTCTATATGTTTTCCCTTCTTATGAGTCCGTGGCTCCTTCGAATTTGCAACTGCTTCACTATTATCACAATAAAGTGTAATAGCTGAATGCACTGAAGGTACCACATGTAGATCCATAAGAAAATTCCTGAGCCAAACTGCCTCTTTAGCCGCTTCTGAAGCAGCCACATATTTAGCTTCTATGGTGAAGTCAGCAATACAAGACTGCTTAATACTCCTCCAACTAATGGCCCCACCTCCTAGAGTAAACACATATCCTGAAATTGACTTTCTAGAATCCCTATCTGACTGACAATCTGAGTTTGTGTACCCAATGTGCACTAGACTATCTGCCTGGTAAACCAACATAAGATCTCGAGTCTGATAGAGACATAAATACAGGATCGTTTGATATTACGTATAGATTGAACAAAAAAAAACTTTTGCTAAAACCTTATAAGAATAAAGGGATTTCACCTTTGTGGATCATGTAGAGGATCCATATGAGGAGACTAGGGTTTGAAAACATCAGATTGCGATTTAGTCAGTTTTTTTTTAATTCTCGCTGGGCTGCGAAAATTAATTTTTTTCGCCATCGAAACGATTTCTGATCGTCCTGATTTTTCGCGCGATGATTATAACTTTGCGTTCCGAACCACATATCCAAAAATCAGCCCGATCCAACGGTGGGATCAAAAGTTACGATTGATTTACGATTGTTGTGCCGAAAAACCTAAAGATCTTCTATCGTATTCCTTTCGCCATCAAATCTTGCACCAAGTGTGGGCTATAGTATCACCAAGATTTTCTCCTCTCTCAATAGAACAAATCCTAACTCATAAGAATTATTGTTATCATGAGAGGAGACTAGGTCAGCGTATATATAAGGCTACGATAGGGACCTTAAGGAGAAATAAGTGTTTGGGCTTCCTATGGAAAGTTGGAATCCTAATTCCACTATGAATTAGTTCCTTCCATAAATTATAATTCACACCACTAAAGAATTATAATTGCACTCCCGTCCTTATCTCAAAATTATATTTCGAGCTCCTTATTATTAAATACTTATTATTCTCCCCACGTTAAGATTACAGATAACCGTCACTTAAATTAAATTACTGACAACTATATTTAAATGACTTCTTAATCCTTGAGCCTACCACTTAACTTATTTGACATGTCGGATTAACATAATCCACCTGCAGGGTTTGACATGATCAAAACTTATAAGCTTCTTAAGGGGCTATCATCAATCCCTATACCGGGGACGTGGATTCTGTCAATAATTAATATTCATCATATATATAGTATCGTCATCTAATTCACGAAGATTATTGATCCATAAATGAATCTCACTTTCAATGAGTCAAAACAACAAACACTACATATATATGTCTATTAATTATTTCAAGATTAAGAGCATAACTAATCATAATAACCATGGGATTTTAAATTGTTTTATTTAGTCAGTATAAAAACAATTAACCCAAAGTGGTCCTATTCAATACACACAAAGTGTACTAGCACAACGAGTTAAAATTATACCGTTTCCTGTAGTTAAGATAAACAACTAAAACTTGTGCTACAATCCTACCGATGGGTGTCCAATTCCATCTAAGACTGTGAACCATTAAACTTATATTCCACAAGAACCGATGATAAGATCTTCTGTGTGTAAGCTATACTCTACACGCCAAATCATCTACTATATGGAATAAAAAACACACATGCACAATATTTAAATAAATAATACAATGCAACCATTGCCCATACAGATTCTCATTAAAATAGCAAAACCAAGTTTATAACATATCCAAATCAACAAGAAAATTATGGCTTTTAGTATATCACTCTAACAATCTCCCACTTAGACTCAAAGCCATGTAGCTATGCATCTCACTCCCATTCCCTCAATGTGAACACTCTATGTGTTTTCCCTTCTTATGAATTCTCGGCTCTTTCGAGTTCGCAACCATTTCACTATTATCAAAATAAAGTGAAATAGCTTATAACGCTGAAGGTGCTACATCTAGATTCATATGGAAGTTCCTGAGCCAAACCGCTGCCTTTGCTGCTTTTAAAGCAGCCACATATTCAGCTTTCATGGCGGAGTCAACAATGCTTGACTGCTTGATACTCCTCCAACCAATGACTCCACCTCTTAGAGTAAACACATAATCTGAAGTTGACTTTCTGAAATTCTAACTTCTGACTAAAAATCCTTGTCTGTGTATCCAACAGGTACTAGACTGTTTGCCTGGTAAACCAACATAAAAACTTGAGTCCTTTTAAGGTACTTAAGTATATGTTTTACCACAATCCAGTGTTCTTTCCCTAGATTAGACTGATATCTGCTAAGCATATCAATGGTAAAGCAAATGTCTGGTCTAGTACACAATATAGCATACATGAGGCTTCCCATTGCCGAAGCATAAGGAACTCCCCTTATCTTCTCTATCTCATCATGTATCTTATGACATTGATCTTGGATAGAGTGATTTCATACCTAAAAAAAAAAGAAACCCTTTCTTGGAATCTTGTATACTAACTCTGGCAAGAATTGTATTGACGTAAGTACTTTGGATAAGCCTAACATCCTATTTTTCCAATCTCACATAAGCTTAATACCAAGGATGTGACTGGCTTCTCATAAGCCCTTCATATTGAACTGACTTGTTAACCATACCCTCACTGAAGATAATATTCACGTATCGCTTCCAATAAGTAAGATATTATCCATATACAATACCTAAAATACCACCGCGCTTCGGCTGCGCCTTTTGTACACACAAGACTCATCTGAACATTGATCAAAACCAAAAGATTTGATTTCATGGTCAAAACAGATGTTTCAAGATCTAGACACTTGCTTAAGCCTATAAATGGGCTTCTTCAGCTTGCACAACATGTGCTCTTGGCCCTTTGCTATGAATCCTTCTGGTTGCATCATATATGCTTTTATCAAGACTTCCATTAAGGAAATCTGTCTTGACATCCGCTTGCCAAATCTCGTAATTAAGATGAGCCGCAATGGATAAGAGAATCTCAATAGACTTTGGCATGGCTACCGGCAAAAAGGTTTCATCATAATCGATCCCCTTCTTTCTGAGTGATCCCTTTTAGCAACAAGCCTTGATTTAAGCCCGTCTAATCCTCTCTATCTCTTATATACCAACTTGCATCCGATAGGTTTTATCCCTTCGGGTGGTTTTATAAGATCCCAGACTTTGTTAGAGTACATGGACTCTATTTCAGATTTCATAACCCTTTGTCATTTTCTGTATCTTTATCTTGAAGTACGTCATTGTAGTTAAAAATGGTTCGTTTCTTATTCATCAGGGACCTTGTCATAAGACTCTCCCAAGAACATAAAACGACCAGGTTAACGAACAACCCTCCCACTACGACGAGGCACTACTTGTGTTTGTGTACATTGTGCAAATATTGAACATATTAACTCACTATCCACACGTTGTGCTGGTTCAAGAATCTACGTATTAGTGATTTGTTCAAGATGTGCACAAGTATCGGCAATCCTCCCATTACGACTAGGTAATGGAATGTCGATATCCATTTACTGTGGTATTTCCTCTTGTACTAAAGGTATAGACGAATTGTGCCCTGTTTTTCTCTCCTCTTATTTCCACTACAACAACATTACTTCTGGGCTTATGGTCTATGATATAATCCTCTTCTAAGAATCTGACAGTGATAACAATAACCTTAAATTCTCGAGGATTATAAAATAAACCACCATTGATTCATTTTGGATACGTAACAAAGAAATACACTTCTATTCTTGATTCCAACAAATCCGCATTACCTTTCAGCACATGTGCTGGACTACCCCATACTCGAATATGCCGCAGACTAAGCTTACGCCCAGTCCGCAATTCTATGGGTATAGTAGGTACTGACTTTGATAGTACCAAGTTCAGAATATATACAGCTATTTCTAAAGCATATCCCAAAAAAGAATCAGGTAGGTCTGAATAACTCGTCATAGATCTTACCATTTCTATAAGAGTCTTATTCCTTCTTTCTGCTACACCATCATGCTATGGCATCCTCGGTGTAGACAACTGGGATGCAATCCCATTCTCTAATAAGTATTCCTTGAACTATCCCAAGAGGTATTCACCACCACGATCTGATCGTAGTGACTTGATACATTTTCCAAGACGCTTCTCCGTTTCTGTCTTGAATTCTTTGAATTTCTCAAAGATTTTAAACTTACGTCGCATTAAGTAAATGTATCTATACTTTAAATAATCATCTACAAATGTGATGAAATACTCAAAGCCTCCTCTAGTCTGGACATTCATGTGACCATACAAATCAGAGTGAACCAGTTTTAACTATTCTTTAGCGCTATAGCCTTTTGCCGAGAATGATCTCTTAGTCATTTTACTTTCTAAATAGGATTCACAAACTGGAAGTGCCTCCACTTCCAATGAACCTAATGGCCCATTTTCGACCAGATTTTTAATTCTTTTTAGATTAATATGACCAAGGCGTAAATGCTATTCAATTCACTTAGTTATAGCACTAATAAGTCAGAATTATTAATGTAAAGACCAATCACTAATGTACCAGAACAAACAAACTATTTATTTTTTCTAATGATAACTGATTTATCATTAAAATAAACAAAATGTTTGTCCTCAACCAATCTAGAAATAGAAATCAAATTCCTTCTAATGGAAGATACATATAGATATTTCTCAATCATTAATATCCTATTCTGACTAGACTGAAGATAAATATCTTCTACTGCAACTGTTGCCACATTCGTAGCTGCCCATATGTAAATTTTCTCTATTTTTAAGTTGTCTGGTTTCCTGGAACCCCTGTAAAGTATTGCAGACATGATTAATGGCTCCCGAATCTACACACCAGGTACTGGTAGATCAGACCACTAAACAAGATACAACAACAAATAGATGAAATTTACATATGTTGTTATAACGGTTTAGGAAACAGGGACAATCTTTCTTCAAATGCACTTTCTACTGACAGTGAAAATACTAGCCCATAGGCTTTTTCACTCCTCCTAGAGGTTCAGCGACTGCTACACGCACTGCTCCTTGTGGGATTGCAGCTTATGCATTCTTCTTCTTGCTTTCTTGCTTTTAGGCATAGAAGTTGAAGCTTTCTCAGCTACTAGAGTACTAGCCAGCTTACCAAGGAGTTCCTCAACTACTTGGATTTCCTTAAGAAGTTTCGGCAATGAATAAAGCTAATTCATGTTGTAATTCTGTCAGAATCTCTTAAATAAATCCAGCAGCGACTGGAGAATGATATCGACCTGAGTTTCCCCATCGATTTCAACTCCAAAGATCTCTTAGTTCATTCAGAAGACCGATCATCTTCAAAACAAGATCTTTAACTCGGGTTCCTTCAAAAATAGTCGTGTTCATGAGGCATTTCGTCGAAACCTACCTTGCGACATGATCCTGATCCTCAAAAATATCTTTGAGGTTCAGCATTATGTCGTAGGCGGTGGCAAAAGACTAATGCTAATGTTGTAGCACATTTGACAAAAATGCCAGAATGTAAAACCACGCCATCTCATCAATCTTTTTCCACCTCCGGCAAGCCTGGGTTTCCTCATCGGTCTCCCCTTTACCAGGTTTTGCTGGACCAAACTCAATGAGCACAAACTTGTACTCTTTAACAGTAAGCACAATATTCAAGTTCCCTTTTTAGTCAATATAATTAGGACCAATCAATTTGTTTTAGTTGAGAATGATTAAAAGTGGATTGAAAGAGTTTGCCATTTTAAAACTTGAGAATCACATACAAATTATGATGGACAATAATAACTTTGAACACATATTTTAAATATGGTACCCTCTACCATTTCAAAAAACGTTCGCCAGCAGCCTAAGACTTTGAACAATATGCCCCGTTAATGAGGTCATCTATTATTCATTATTTCTTAGACAGATGTAAACCTATTAAATTTTACTATCTAGACAATCCTTTATCGTCAAGCAATAAATACTATCTTAGACAATCCTTTATTGTCAAGTAAAATTTAAATAGCCGACTTCCTTTGGTCCTACAAATAATAGTAGAGACTCAATTGGAGAGCATACTATTATTTATATCTAAGTGTATACCATCATTTAATTTAGTCCAATGATTCTGCAATTTATTCTCTCCGATATGGAGGTGAGCACTAAAACCCACACGAAAAATAAATCACATCATTTAAAATTATCAGTCAGTGAAATTTGTACAATGATTCCGCAATCTATCCTTTCCGATATGGAGGTGAGCACTATAACACACACAAAGAATAAATTACATCATCTACAAACCAATGATGGAGACCGTGGGATTTTTATGTGAAAAAATCCCTCACCCACTTATATTTAAAACATTATTTTCTAAGGGTTAAGAAAAATTTATATTAAATTCTAGTCAACTAAAATACAAGGGTATGAAATATAAAAGACATGTGTAATAAAAATATTTTGCTGCTTTTTTTTTAAAAAAAAAACTTATATTTTTCAATTACGCAAATTTATATTTATATACCCTTTTTTAATTTGACAAGAACTAAATATAAAATAAAAGGTGATCTAGGTATGGTCATGTATCCATGTTGTCTAAAATTATAAGGAAACCTAATAATTAAACACATATGACCAACACACAATCACACAAGCATTAAACCATTCAATAATAAGAATAATTAAATCCCTGCTATTATGGTCTAAGCTTCATCATCCCTAGTCTGTTGAAAAACCTGTCACGACCTACGTCGCCACTTCACTGACTATGTCGGGAATCAACCTTGGTGGAAACGCCTTCTTCAACGTTCTTCGTTAAAGAAATTTCAATCTTAGATACAAAGGTCCTATGCCTCCATTTAAGGAGTTCACACATAAACTATTATATCTAAACTGTAAATAAAATTACATAGATCATATGCAGGCTCGTAGGATATCCTCAAGGATTTGGATTGTCCGCTCAGATTGCCCGTCAGTCTGCGGATGAAAAGCTGTACTAAAATCCAATGGCGTGCCTAACGAGTACTGAAGTGCTTCCCAAAAATGTGAAGTAAATCTGGAATCACGGTCGAACACTGTTGAAACTGGAATGCCATGGAGTCGAACGATCTCGTTAATATAGAGTTTTGCCAGCTTCTCCAAAGAGTCGGTCTCCCGAATTGGTAGAAAATGAGCCGACTTGGTAAGTCGATCCACAATAACCTAAACTGCATTGTGCTTCCGCTGCGTACTCGGTAAACCCATTAGAAAGTCCATTGTGATATTATCCCATTTCCACTCCAGGATAGGAAGGGGTTGAAGTTGACCCGCAGGCTTCTGGTGTTCAACCTTTATCCTTTGACAAGTTAAACAGCGACAAATAAATTGAGCTACATCTCGTTTCATACCTTGCCACCAATAAGTACGTTTAAATCTCGATACATCTTAGTGCCCCCTGGGCGAATAAAAAATCTTGAATTGTGAGCCTCGGCCATGATGGCTTCTTTAAGTTCATTGTTAAGCTTTGGTACAACTAGTTTCTTTTTGTATCTTAATCCACCATCGGTATCTAATGTAAATCCTTCCATTTCAATTCCTGATTAAAGTTGATCTCAACACTTTGCTAACTCCTCGTCATACCATTGGCTCTCAATTGCTTGACACTGCATCACTGGTCTGGCCAGAAGATTTGAAAAGAAAGCCATGTCTTTATTTCGGCGTACGACTAAGTTGTACCGTTGAAGCTCTTCTATAAGTTTCCACTCTCGACACCTCAGAGCTAACATTGAACCTTGTGTTTTCCAGCTTAAAGCATCAGCAACCACATTCGCCTTGCTAGGATGATATTGAAGTGTGAAGTCATAATCCTCAAGATACTCTATCCAACGACGTTGCCTTAAATTCAAATCTCATTGCGTGAAAATGTACTTGAGGCTTTTGTGCTCTGAAAATACCTCGAATTTCTCTCCATAAAGATAATGACGCCAAATCTTTAAAGCAAAAACCACTACGGCTAGCTCTAGGTCATGTGTAGGATAATTCTTTTCATGAGTTTTCAGCTGACGTGATGCATAAGCTATAACATGCTCCAACTGCATTAGGACGCAACCAAGTCCTAAGCGAGACGCATCACAATATATCATATACCTTAGGCCCCTTTCTGGTAGGGCTAGGACGGGAGCGGTAGTTAAACGATACTTCAACTCATTAAAAGCTTCTTCACAATGACCATCCCAAACAAATGGCACACCTTTGTGGGTAAGTTGAGTAAGAGGAGACGCTATACGGGAAAAGTCTTGAAAGAACATTCTATAATAACCGGCTAGACCGAGAAAACTTCGGATTTCTATCACATTAGTAGGGCGGCACCAACTCGACACGGCGTCCACCTTAGCTGGGTCTATAGAAATACCACCTCGTGAGACAACATGTCCAAGGAATTTCACTTCTTCTCTCCAAAAGTCACACTTGGAAAACTTGGCGTAGAGTTGATGATCTCTTAGCAACTGCAGGGCTGTAAAAAGGTGTTTCTTATGCTCCGCCTCCGAAGAGGAGAAAATTAATATATTATCGAGAAACACTATAACAAATATGTCTAAGAATGGGCAGAAGATACGATGCATCAAATCCATAAAAGCTGCTGGTGCATTCGTTAATCCAAATGGCATGACTAAAAATTCGTAATAGCCATAGCGCGTCCAAAAAGTTGTCTTGGGAATATCTTCCTCCCTGACCCTTAACTGATGATATCCCGATCTTAAGTAGATCTTGGAAAAGAAATGAGCTCCTTGTAATTGATCAAATAAATCATCGATACGTGGAAGAGGATACTTATTTTTTATTGTCACTCGATTTAGTTAGCGATGATCCACACATAGGCGTAATGATCCATCAGCTTTCTTGGCAAACAACATAGGTGCTCCCCGTGGTGACGGACTAGGGCGAATAAAACCTTTGGCTAAAAGGTTCTCCAACTGGACCTTAAGCTCCTTAATTTCTGCAGGAGCCAACCGGTATGGAGTAATAGAAATAAGAGCAGTTCCGGGAACAAGATCAATTGAGAACTTGATTTCACGTTGTGGCGGTAATCCATGTAAATCCTTAGGAAAAACATCCAAAATTTTCTTAACGACATGCACGTCTAGTATTTTATTTATAAATATCTATATTTTTGAGCCAATTTTTGTATTTTTCATTTTGTTATTGTAATTTTTTTCACTCTTTACATAGTTACTAGTATTCCATAACATTTATGTTCTCCTTCATAGGTTTCAATGGTTGTTTGATTAGTTTGTTGTCCTCATAATTTTCAAAATTTTAAAATCCACATTGTTGTTGCTCTTCCGAGCACCTTGTACAAGAAAATTAATTTGAGACATCCCTATAAAAATAAGTAATAATTTTAATTTGAAATGAAAGTGTAGACACCCCAATCCATGACCCCCGCAAGAACCCTAACGACTATTGGGAAGTATAGTTTTTGGAGTTTGGACCCCACCCGAGCACCCAAAACTACCCCGAAAGGGTTTGTTGGCCAAACAAACCTGTTTCTAAAGGGGATTATCGAGTAACAAACTAGTATGTCGCATGACAATCTCTCTTATATCGCGTGACAAGTTCCCCGAACATAGACCAACCACTTTTTGATAAATCAGTCTGTTAGAAGGGTCACTTCAGCCGTTTGTCGCGCAACACTTGCCTTTTCTTGAGAAATGTAGCGCGACATTCCCTCCCCAGCACTATAAATAGGCCAACACCCCCAAGGGTTCAAGGAAAGCATTTTGGAATCTAAGAATTCTATTATTTTATCTGATTTTTCTGATCTTTTATCAAGTATATTCTATGATCGTCTTATTTCTGAAGAATTATAGAATTTATTCTCGACACTCGACGTGTCTCAATTCTAGAGTCAAATTCTCGTAAATATCTAAAGAAAGAAAATATCATTATCACCGGAGATCTTTCTGCCACATTATATTTTCTCTTTTATTATTATTCTCGTCGGCAAGGTAAAGAAAGTCTCTTCTAGTATTTAAAATAAGATATTTGTGTACTCGTTTTATTTCTGTTGTTCTGTCCGCATTTTATGTGAATAAACTTATTGTCAAGTTACAAAATAGTCTAATGTTTTCAAAACAAAACCCTAATAAAATTATTTGCAAAACCAGAAAAAGTAAGAACATTATCGTCCGAATTAAATTGTGTTTTCAAAAAACCCGGACCGGTGAAACTTACTTAAGAATTAATGCCAGTCGTATCATGTATTCCCTATAGACTATGATATATCTGACACAACTCCCTCAAAGAGTTCAAATTCCATATTGAATTAGATCTGACAAAAGATCCGGATTTTCCCAAAATAATTAATACGAGAAAGATCGACATTATTATCTGAGGAAAGAATACTAGAAATTCTCTTTCAAAACAAAAGATTTGTCATTTGTCTTTACATCTTTTAAAACAAAGAAACATCGAATCCCGGAGCACAAAGGTTCCCTTTTTCGGTTTCCCAAAATTTAGGGTTTTTTATTCAGAAAGTAGTAAACTGTCAGTAAAAGCATCCAAGTTTTTGAACATAGAATAAACATATGAGACCACTAGAGATCGAAATGGCGGAATGGGTACTTAACACCTTCCCAAACCGTAATATAGTTCCCGAACCTTATAGAATCCTGCTTTCCTAGACAAACGTGTAAAAGAAAGGCTTATCTGTAGGCTTTCCTCTTACACAACTATTTTGTCCTTTTTTCGTAAAACGTACTCGAGACTCTGAACGAACCCTCTTGCATTTAGAAATAGGATAGAGGGACACCTTATATGAATTATCAACACCTAGAAGCAAATAAAATGACGAAATCCTTTTCAATGTTTCAGACACCCAAACACGGGATCGAGACCAACGGGTCGCATTTTCAGATTCTCATAGTCGAGACTCTACTGGGGACCTTAGAAAACTATGCTCTTATATGTGGACTTTTGTTTATTTGTTGAATATCTGCTTTTACTCCTTTCCCTACTTATTTTATGTGTTAATTGATTGCAAATAAATCTTTTTAATAAAAAAGGGATTTTTCCGAAGATACGTAATAAAAATAAAGATATTCGTAAACCCGACCTTTCGAACTTTACACGCACATCACGATTCATGCATTGGTTCTACGAGTGTGAAATTACCCCAAACCCTTGGAAGTATTATAAGTGAGTAGGGAGTTGGCTTGCTTGGACTAACATAAACCAAAAGCATTTACTTCCACTCTCCTTGGCCAAGTATGCCCCCGAGGTATATGAAGTGATGAGAACACCTTACTCATTGTCAGAAGACACATCTCGGATGCAGCAAAATGGAACTATTTGGTACATGAATCCATAATCTAATAGACATCTAAATAAATATAAATAAATACTCTTATATGGATATAAATTCATCTTGATCTAGAATCACAGAAAGATCATAGTGACATTCTTGCACGTACCCGCCCTTGGGGTATATCGTAAAGTCTTTCCAAAAATGAGGGAGCCTAAAGCCTTAACCGTTCACACACTTGCGCTGCATGTAAGATTGAGTCAGATAAAATACTTGTCGAACAGCCGTAAGGGATGTATCACCCTACGGCTTCTTTTCCCCCACTTTTTCAAAATCCGAGTCTTTCCTCGGTGATTTTATTTTCTAGTGGTTCTTTTGGCAAAAATCGAGTTGTACCATAGTCTTCCTTCATCGATCTCCACTGCGTGGTTTTATCTACAGCCCTAAATGATGACAGTCTGGAAGGTTGGATCGGTCGAGATCATACGAAAAGATTAGTTAGACCCAGCATACCCACAATGGAATATGGGCGTGAGAACCCAGAAATATAGCAGAGCTTAGCCGATGCGTCAGTAGTTCACCCAACCCCAGCCAAGATGCATCATTTACTAATGACCGTCAGCAAAAATCTAGCACGCCTTACTACCAAGCAATAGAGTACTCGAATTTGAATGAAAGAGTTGTCAGCCAAATGACTGCACCACTGGGTTTGAACGAATACAACCAAATCGAGATCGAAATTAAGGGCAGTCATCATAAGCACTCCGCCCAATCCAATGAGTTAACCCACAGCAAATGGGTCCTATCCCAATAGTTCCGTTTTAAACTGACCCCAATAACTAAAACCAATGGGCCTCGGATTCAGGCCCTACTTATCAGCAATAAGAGCCACCCATCATCTGGCCTCAACCCTAAGTCCAACAAGGTTTTGAACCTCAATACCAGCAATGGCCATAAATCCCTGCAAAGCCTGTCCTACCACCAGCCCTGGTAACCCCTCCCAATGAATATCCACCCAAATATAAACCGACTCTGGGCAGTATATGCAGAATTAGTCATAACTCAGGAACATTCCAACGAGATATCGAAAGAGAGTGAGGAAATGAAGAAATTAAAAGAACAAATGAAGACCATACAAAAGGGAATCTCTCTGATAAAAGGGACAAACGAGATTACAGACATGAATGCCTATTCACTCTACCCAAAAGCCAGATTGCCCCAGGGATTCAAACTCCCCTCTAAGTGACGCCCTGCGAGCAAGGAATACTCCCTTGGGAGGAGGAATTGTAAGATATGGTTACTAATTAAGCACGAGGCCTTTTGGGGGCTCATTGGCTTCGGATACCATAAGAACTCCGAAGTTAAGTAAGTAGAGGACCAGAGCAATCCCAGGATGGGTGACCCCTGGGAAGCTGGTCGTGAACTCCCAGAAACAAAGCCGTGAGGGTAGATGTTCTGGGGCTCAGGCCTGGCTGGACGATACCCAAAGCGGACAATATCATATTGAGGTGGGACCGGGTCGTTACAAATGGTATCAGAGCGGACCCCATATAGTACGGTGTGTCGACGTAGACGTCGATTCCCTTGGGTGGAAGGATGTGACTAATAGAGACATAAATACATGATCGTTTGATATTGCGTATAGATTGAACAAAAAACTTTTGCTAAAACCCTATAAGAATAAAGGGATTTCACCTTTGTCGATCATGTAGAATATCTATATGAGGAGACTAGGGTTTGAAAGCATCAAATTGCGATTTGGTCAGATTTTTTTAATTCTTGCTGGGCTGCAAAAATTAATTTTTTTCGCCACTGAACCGACCTCTGATCGTCCTGATTTTTCGCCCAACAATTGTAGCTTTGCGTTCCGAACGACATATCCAAAAATCAGCCCGATCTGACTGTGCGATCAAAAGTTACGATTAATTTACGACTATTACACTGAGAAACCTAAAGATCTTCTATTGTATTCCTTCCGCCATCAAATCTTGCACTGAGTGTGGGGTACGGTATCACCAACATTTTCTCCTCTTTTAAAAGAACAAACCCTAACTCATGAGAATTATTGTTATTATGAGAAGAGACAAGGCCGGCGTATATATAAGGCTACGATAGGGACCTTAAGGAGAAATAAGTATTTGGGCTTCCTATAGAAAGATGGAATCCTAATTCCACTATGAATTAGTTCCTTCCATGAATTATAATTTACACCACTAAAGAATTATAATTGCACTCCTGTCCTTATCTCAAAATTATATTTCGAGCTCCTTATTATTAAATACTTATTATTCTCCCCACATTAAGATTACAGATAACCGTCATTTAAATTAAATTACTGACAATTATATTTCTATGACTTCTTAATCCTTGAGCCTACCACTTAACTTATTTGATATGTTGGATCAACATAATCCACCTGCAGGGTTTGAAATGATAAAAACTTATAAGCTTCTCAAGGAGCTATCATCAATCCCTATACCGGAATGTGGATTCGATCAATAATTATTATTCATCATACATATAGTGTCATCATCCAATTCACGAAAATTATTGATCCATAAATGAATCTACTCTTAATGAGTCAAAACAACAAACACTACATATATATATGCCTATTAATTATTTCAACATTAAGACTATAAGTAATCATAATAACCATGAGATTTTAAATTGTTTTATATAGTCAGTATAAAAACAACTAACCCAAACTGGTCCTATTCAATACACACAAAGCGTACTATCACAACGAGTTAAAACTATACTGTTTCCTGTAGTTAAGAGAAACTACTAAAACTTGTGCTATAATCCTATCGATGGGTGTCCAATTCCATCTAAGACTGTGAACCATTAAACATATATTCTACAAAAATCGATAATATGATCTTTTGTGTGTAAGCTATACTCTACACAACAAATCATCTACTATATGGAATAACAGACACACATGCATAATATTTAAATAAATAATATATTGCAACCATTGCCCATAAAAATTCTCATTAAAATAGCGAAACCAAGTTTATAACATATCCAAACCAACAAGAAAATTATGGCTTTTAGTATATCACTCTAACAATCTACCACTTAGACTCAAAGCCATTCAGCTATGCGTCTCCCACCCATTCCCTCAACGTGAACACTCTATGTGTTTTCCCTTCTTATGAATCCTTGGCTCTTTCGAGTTCGCAACCATTTCACTTTTATCAAAATAAAGTGAAATAGCTTATAACACAGAAGGTGCCACATCTAGATTCATATGGAAGTTGCTGAGCCAAACCGCCGCCTTAACTGCTTCTAAAGCAGCCACATATTAAGCTATCATAGTGGAGTCAGCAATGCCTGACTGCTTGATACTCCTCCAACCAATGACTCCACTTTTTAGAGTAAGCATATAACCTGAAGTTGACTTTGTAGAATCCTAACTTCTGACTAAAAATCCTTATCTGTGTATCCAACAGGTACTATACTGTTTGCCTGGTAAACCAACATAAAATCTTGAGTCCTTTTGAGGTACTTAAGTTTATGTTTTACTGCAATTCAATGTTCTTTACCTGAATTAGACTGATATCTGCTAACCATATCAATGGTAAAGCAGATGTCTAGTCTAGTACACAATATAGCATACATGAGGCTTCTTACTGCCGAAGCATAAGGAACTACCCTCATCATCTCTATCTCATCATCTGTCTTATGACACTGATCTTGGATAGAGTGATTCCATGCCTAAAATGGGAGAAACCCTTTCTTGGAATCCCGTATGCTAAATCTGGCAAGAATTGTATCGATATAAGTACTTTGCAATAAGCCCAACATCCTATTTTTTCGATCTCGCATAAGCTTAATACAAAGGATGTGACAGACTTTTCCCAAGTCCTTCTTATCGAGTTGACTTGATAACCATACCCTCACTGAAGATAATATTCACATATCGCTTCCAATAAGTAAGATATTATCCACATACAATACCTGCAATACCACCGCGCTTTCGTTGCACCTTTTGTACACACAAGACTCATCCGAATATTGATCAAAATCAAAAGATTTGATTGCATGGTCAAAACAGATGCTCCAAGATCTAAACACTTGCTTAAGCCCATAAATGGGCTTCTTGAGCTTGCATTAAGGAAACATATCTTGACATCATATAGATGCTTTTATCAAGACTTCCATTAAGGAAACATGTCTTGACATCCACTTGCCAAATCTCGTAATCAAGATGAGCCGCAATGGATAAGAGAATCCGAATAGACTTTGGCATGGCTACCGGTAAAAAGGTTTCATCATAATCGATCCCCTTCTTTCTGAGTGATCCCTTTTAGCAACAAGTCTTGATTTAAGCCCGTCTAATCCTCTCTATCTCTTATACACCCACTTGCATCCGATAGGTTTTATCCCTTTGGGTGGTTTTACAAGATCCCAGACTTTGTTAGAGTACATAGACTATATTTCAGATTTCATAACCCTTTTTCCATTCTCTGTATCTTTATCTGGAAGTGCTTCATTGTAATTAAAAGGGTTCATTTCTTGTTCATCAAAGACCTTGTCATAAGACTCTCCCAAGAACACAAAACGACCATGTTGACGAACAACCCTCCCACTACGACGAGGCCCTACTTGTGTTTGTGTACATTGAGCAAATATTGAACATACTAACTCACTATCCACACGTTGAGTTGGTTCAAGAACCTACGTATTAGTGATTTGTTCAAGATGTGCACAAGTATGGGCAATCCTCCCACTACGACGAGGTAATGGAATGTCGATATCCATTTACTGTGGTATTTCCTCTGGTACTAAAGGTATAGATGAATCGTGCCCTATTTTTCTCTCCTCTTATTTCCACTACAACAACACTACTCCTGGGCATATGGTCTATGATATAATCCTCTTCTAAGAATTTGGCATTGATAATAATAACATTATATTCTTGAGGATTATTAAATAAACCACGTTTGGTTCCTTTTCAATATGCAACAAAGAAACACATTTTCGTTCTTGATTCCAACTTATCCGCATTACCTTTCAGCACATGTGCTGGACTAACCCATACCCAAATATGCCGCAGACTAGGCTTACGCCCAGTCCACAATTCTATGGGTATAGTAGGTACTAACTTTGATGGTACCAAGTTTAGAATATATGCAGCTATTTCTAAAGCATATCCCCAAAAAGAATCAGGTAGGTCTGAATAACTCATCATAGATCTTACCATTCCTATAAGAGTCTTATTCCTTCTTTCTGCTACACCATCATGCTGTGGCATCCTCCGTGCAGACAACTGGGATGCAATCCCATTCTCTAATAAGTATTCCTTGAACTCTCCCAAGAGGTATTCACCACCACGATCTGATCATAGTGACTTGATACATTTTACTAGACGCTTCTCCGTTTCTGTCTTGAATTTTTTAAATTTTTCAAAGACTTCAAACTTATGTCACATTAAGTAAATGTATCTATACTTTAAATAATCATCTACAAATGTGATGAATACTCAAAGCCTCCTCTAGTGTGGACATTCATGTGACCATACAAATCAGAGTGAACCAGTTTTAACTATTCTTTAGCGCTATAGCCTTTTGCCGAGAATGATCTCTTAGTCATTTTACCTTCTAAACAGGATTCACAAACTGTAAGTGCTTTCACTTCCAATGAACCTAATGGCCCATTTTCGACCAGTTTTTGAATTGTTTTTAGATTAATATGACCAAGGCGTAAATGCCAAAAATACATTTGGTTCATTTTGAAGGTTCCTTTCTCTTAATCAGTAAACTATTAATGCTATTCAATTCACTCAGTTGTAATACTAACAAGTCAGGATTATTAATGAAAAGATCAATCACTAATGTACCAGAAAAAACAAACAATTTATTTTTTCTAATGATAACTAATTTATCATTAAAATAAACAAATTATTTGTCCTCAACCAATCTAGAAATAGAAATCAAATTTCTTCTAATGGAAGATACATATAGACATTCCTTAATCATTAATATCCTATTCTGACTAGACTAAAGATAAATATCTTCTACTGCAACTATTGCCACATTCGTAGCTGCCCATATGTAAATTTTCTCTATTTTTAAGTTATCTGGTTTCCTGGAACCCCTACAAAGTATTCCAGACATGATTAGTGGCTCCCGAATCTACACACCAGGTACTGGTAGATCGGACCACTAAACTAGATACAACAATAAATAGATGAAATTTACATAAGTTGTTATAACGGTTTAGGAAACTGGGACAATCTTTCTTCAAATGCACTTTCTACTGACAATGAAAACACTGGCCCATAGGATTTTTCACTACTCCTAGAGGTTTAGCGACTACTGCACGCAATGCTCCTTGTGGGACTGCAGATTATGCATTCTTCTTCTTCCTTTCTTGATTTTGGGCATAGAATTTGAAACTTTCCCAGCCACTAGAGTACTATCCAGCTTACCAAGAAGTTCCTCAACTGCTTGGAATTCTTTAAGAAGTTCCAACAATGAATAAAGCTTATTCATGTTGAGATTCTGTCGGAATCCTTTAAATAAATCCAGCAGCAACTGGAGAACGATATCGACCTGAGTTTCCCCATCGATTTCAGCTCTAAAGATCTCTTAGTTCATTCAGAAGACCGATCATCTTCAAAACAAGATCCTTAACTCGGGTTCCTTCAGCAATAGTCGTGTTCATGAGGTTTCGCCTTGCGGCATGATCCTGATCCCCAAAAATATCTTTGAGGTTCAACATTATGTCATAGGCGGTGGCAAAAGACTAATGCTAATGTTGTAGCACATTTGATAAAAATGCCTGAATGTAAAACCACGCCATCTCATCAGCCTTTTTCCACCTCCAGCAAGCCTGGGTTTCCTCGCCGGTCACCCCCTTACCAGGTTCTGCTGGACAAGACTTAGTGAGCACAAACTTGTACTCTTTAACAATAAGCACAATGTTCAACTTCACTTTTTCAGTCAATATAATTAGGTCCAATCAATTTGTTTTAGTTGAGAATAATTAAAAATGGTACCCTCTACCATTTCAAAAAGCATTCGCCAGCAGCCTAAGACTTTGAACAATATGCCCCGTTAATGAGGTCATTTATTATTCATTATTTCTTAGACATATGTAAACCTATTAAATTTTACTATCTAGACAATCCTTTATCGTCAAGCAATACATACTATATAGACAATCCTTTATTGTCAAGTAAAATTTAAATAGCCGACTTCCTTTGGTCCTACAAATAATAGTAGAGACTCAGTTGGAGAGCATACTATTATTTATATCTAAGTGTATACCATCATTTGATTTAGTCCAATGATTCTGCAATTTATTCTATCCGATATGGAGGTGAGCACTATAACACACACGAAGAATAAATTACATCATCTACAGACCAATGATGGAGACCGTGGAATTTTTATGTGAAAAAATCCCTCACCTACTTAGTATTTTAAAATATTATTTGCTGAGGGTTAAGAAAATTTTATATTAAATTCTAGTCAATTAAAATACAAGGGTATGAAATATAAAAGACATGTGCAAAAAAATTATTTTGCTGCTGTTTTTTTTAAAAAAACTTATATTTTTCAATTACACAAAATTTAAATTTAAATACCCTTTTTTAATTTGACAAGAACTAAATATAAAATAATACGTTATCTAGGTATGATCATGTATCCATGTTGTCCAAAATTATAAGGAAACCTAATAATCAAAACACATATGACCAACATACAATCACACAAAGCATTAAACCACTCAATAATAAGAATAATTAAATCCCTGCTATTATGGTCTAAGCTTCATCATCCTTAATCCGTTAAAAACCTGTAACGACCTATGTCGCCACTTCATTGACTATGTCGGAATCAACCTTGGTGGAAACGCCTTCTATAACGTTCTTCGTTAAAGAAACTGTAATCTTAGATACAAAGGTCCTATACCTCCATTTAAGGAGTTCATACATAAACTATTATATCTAAACTATAAATAAAATTACATAGACCCTATGCCTCCTTTTAAGGAGTTCACAAATTTAATCTAAATTTAATTTACAACCATGAATAAAACCCAAATCATCATGCACATTAAAATTAACCACAAATAAAAACATCGTGGGATCCAATCACATAAAACATAATTATATGACCATAGCGGGACAAGAACACTGCAAAATAAGGGTTAGCGAGTTCTACGTTCTATCCAACAACAACATGCATGAATAGATTAAACTGGACAACATGCATAAATACAGGATCGTTTGATATTGTGTATAGATTGAACAAAAAACTTTTGCTAAAACCCAATAAGAATAAAGGGATTTCACCTTTGTGGATCATGTAAAGGATCCATATGAGGAGCCTAGGGTTTGAAAGCATTAGATTGCAATTTGGTAAGATTTTTTTAATTCTCGTTGGGCTGCAAAAATTAATTTTTTTCACCACCGAAACGACTTCTGATCGTCCAAATTTTCTTTGCACTAAATGTAACTTTGCGTTCTGAACGACATATCCAAAAATCAGCCTGATCCAACGATGCGATCAAAAGTTACAATTAATTTACGACTGTTGTGCTGAAAAGCCTAAAATCTTATATCGTATTCCTTCCGTCCTCAAATCTTGCACCGAGTGTGGGCTACGGTATCACCAAGATTTTCTCCTCTCTCAATAGAACAAACCCTAACTCATGAGAATTATTGTTATCATGAGAAGTGACAAGGCCGGCGTATATATAAGGCTACGATAGGGACCTTAAGGAGAAATAATATTTGGGCTTCCTATGGAAAGTTGGAATCCTAATTCCACTATGAACTAGTTCCTTCCATAAATTATAATTCACACCACTAAAGAATTATAATTGCACTCCTGTCCTTATCTTAAAATTATATTTCGAGCTCCTTATTATTAAATACTTATTATTCTCCCCACATTAAGATTACAGATAACCGTCATTTAAATTAAATTACTGACAATTATATTTCAATGACTTCTTAATCCTTGAGCCTACCAGTTAACTTATTTGATATGTCGGATTAACATAATCCACCTACAAGGTTTGACATCATCAAAACTTATAAGCTTCTCAAGGGGTTATCATTAATCCCTATACCAGGACGTGGATTCCATCAATAATTAATATTCATCATACATATAGTGTCATCATCCAATTCATGAAGATTATTGATCCATAAATGAATCTCACTCTTAATGAGACAAAACAACAAACACTACATATATATACCTATTAATTATTTCAAGATTAAGAGTATAAGTAATCATAATAACCATGAGATTTTAAATTGTTTTATATAGTCAATATAAAAACAATTAACCCAAACTGGTCCTATTCAATACACACAAAGTGTACTAGCACAACGAGTTAAAACTATACCGTTTCCTGTAGTTAAGATAAACTATTAAAACTTGTGCTACAATCCTACCGATGGGTATCTAATTCCATCTAGACTGTGAACCATTAAACTTATCTTCCACAAGAACCGATGATATGATCTTCTTCATGTAAGCTATACTCTAAACGCCAAATCATCTACTATATGGAATAACAGACACACATGCATAATATTTAAATAAATAATATAATGCAACCATTGCCCATAAAAAATCTCATTAAAATAGCGAAACCAAGTTTATAACATATCCAAATCAACAAGAAAATTATGGCTTTTAGTATATCACTTTAACAGTGACGCCCTGCGAGCGAGGAGTACTCCCTTGGGAGGAGGAATTGTAGCTCAAAGGGCATCCCACATCAGAAGATGGGGGATCTTTGAGACCCATATAAGTAAGATATGGTCGCTAATTAAGTACGATGCCTTTTGGGGGCTTACTGGCTTCGGATCTCATAAGAACTCCGAAGTTAAGCGACTAGAGGACCAGAGCAATCCTAGGATGGGTGACCCCCTGGAAAGCTGGTCGTGAGCTCCCAAAAACAAAGCCGTGAGGGTAGATGTTCCGGCGCTGAGGCCAGGCTGGACGCTACTCAAAGCGGACAATATTGCACTTAGGTGGGACCGGGTCGTTACACTCTATCACCAAGTTTAATAGAACCACGCCCCCTGCAAACTCACCTCTAATCATACATCAGATCTATGCAAGTGTCCGGTTGGGAAAAACCAGAGTTGGCTCAAGCTTTTCACATGACTCTCACATGGGCTTCCCTGAGATGGTTTTTTTATTTGGAAAGACGTCACATGAAGACTTGGGGAGACATAGTCAAGGAATCCATGACTAAGTATGGGTCCAACAAAGATTTGGAGATTACCTGTAAGCATTTAGAAATGGCCAAGCAAGGTGAGAAGGAAAGTTTTAGCGATTTTGTCACATGCTGGAGGGAAATGGCCTCCCAAATGTCCAAAAGGCCTGATGAGGAAGAACAGTTGAAAATCATATAGAAAAACTTCACTCCAGCAGTATTAAGTTGCATGGGAAACACGTCTTCCTACACTTCAGGGCTATGTTAAGTATGGGATCGCAAGTAGTGGAAGAATTGGCCAGGAAAGCAGAGATCGACACTAAAAAAGCCTCCTATATAGGGAAGAAGACAACTACCCCAGTCGTAAACCAACTGAGCACGTACCCATTGAGTAAATACGTGGCCTCTCCCTTGACACTTCCAACAGATAATGTCCCGATTTTAAGTAGTAGGAATATTAGTAGTGTTAGGGGCTGCCTTAGCTTGACTTCCACTAAGAACTTCTAGTTTCGAATCAACTTTCAGTTTCCTAGTGGTTGCTTTGTCGTCCTTTTTCCATGGGGTTTGTTTCCATGGAGTAGAGTAAGAACTTTGGCTTGGCTTGAAACTAACCCTCCTCTTGAGCTGCCTCTCTATTTTAATTGCAGTGTGCACTATATCTTCAATCTCAACATACGGCTATAATTCAACCGCGTTGGTAATCTCCCGGTTTAGGCCACTCAAGAACTTCGCCATGGTCGCTTCTCTATTTTCATCAACCTTGGCCCGAATCATGGCCACTTCTATCTCCTTATAGTATTCATCAACACTGCGATTCCCCTGTGTAAGCCTTTGTAATTTTTGGTACAATTCTCGATAATAGTGACCGAGTACAAACCACTTCTTTATCAGCCGCTTCATCTCATCCCAGGTTTCAACGGGACCTTCATCACTAAGTCTACGCTCTGTCATCAAACGATCCCACCAATAAGTGCATAACCGAAAAATTCAATAGCAACCAATTTCACCTTTTTGGACTCAGAGTAATTATGGCAAGCGAACACCAACTCCACTTTCTTGACCCACTCAAGATAGGCCTCGGGTTTATTCTTCCCTTAAAAGGATGGTATCTTCATTTTGATCCCATTCATGTTGTCATCCTCCCAGTTAGATCCTCTACCAACCGGTTTACCATTCCGTCAGTAATTACAGAGTCAAAGTCGCTATTCCCATCATGAAAGCTATCTCGGTAAAATTTAGCAGGATCGTTCTCAGCCCTACTTTCTCTAGGCTGCAGTCTACTACTTCTTTGAGAAATACATGATTGTTTATTTTGAGTGCTCTCAACTCTATCTACTTTCACTCACATTTGTCTCAACTCCTCACTCATCTCGTCCACTTGCTCTTTAAAGCCACCCAACTCCACTCTCATCATCTTTTGTAAGGTACTCGCCATGGCTTCTTGGAACAACTTAGGATCAA
Organism: Lonicera japonica; assembly: GCA_021464415.1. Lineage (NCBI taxonomy): Eukaryota > Viridiplantae > Streptophyta > Magnoliopsida > Dipsacales > Caprifoliaceae > Lonicera > Lonicera japonica. The sequence continues at coordinate 125,379 of JAKCWG010000771.1, read as the reverse complement.
AATTTGTCATATTGCCGCAAAAACAGAGATTAGTACAATATAAACAAATAAAAATTTCCTTAAATCACTCCCTTACGTGTTTCACTCAAAATATGTCACTCTAATTTTACCGCTCGTATTTAGCTCTCAAAAGTAATGATATAGTTCTCAATTTTCACCTTTTGGAACTTTCAAACAAATCGAAAAGCCAAAACCTTCGTCTTGGTTCCCAAACAGACCAATCACAATCCAAATAGATCAATTATATTCTACAACAAGTATGTTTTCACCACGAACTCAGCAAATAGGAATCCCAATGAATTATGGACACGATACGAAGCGAAAAATCAAGAAAAATGAGCGAAAATTTAGTCTCGTGAAAATAGGATTTTTGGAATCCTTGGACCCTATAAAACCCAAATCCAAAAAGAAATAATTGCGAATTTCGAAATTTTTTGTATTTTTTTTATTCTGGGTCTCTTAACTTCTACTTTAATCTGGTGTAGTCGAAATTTTCAAAATTCAAAATTTCAGCAAAGAAATATGCACGAATTAAAATCGACAATTGAAGGAATTCGCAGTCGAAATCAGTACTGTTTATACGCAGCAATCAGAATTAATTAACCATGACAGTCGAAACTCAATAACTAGGGTTTGTACGTGCAATCGAAACTCAATAACAATTGAATCTTAGCAAACTAGGGTTTTACGCAACAATTGGAATTTAATAAACCTCATAATCGAATTTTAGTAACTAGGGTTTATATGGAATTGTCAAAATTTTAATTAACCCTAACAATCGCAGTATTAATAATCAAGAGCAGATTTGAAAAGCATAACAAGAACAGATTCGAAGATTAACCATCAATAAAGAACAGGTTCAAAATTTACTCAGCAGAACAGATTCAATAATTATGTAGCAGAACATATTCGACAAATTTTTTTTTCAATCGAATATAAGAACCCAGTTTTAAGAAGATACGGATAAAGCAATCTACGAATTGAAGAAAAATAGAAAGAAAAAAAAAACATAAACAAACCAAAGATAAAACCTGGATAGAAAATTCCCTCTGATAACAACTAATGTGATCTACGATCGTATTCTACACAAGCAAGATGGATCCGCAACCCTTAACATATGAAGACACAAGAACCTTAGAATCATGCGAAGTTAATGGAGATAGAACCTCAACCCAATCCCAAAAATGAGAAAGAACCTTGGTATAGTCGAAGATAAACAATTCATCGATGGGTTAATTGATTGCTAAGTCGAAGAACAATAAGAACCTTAATTCTAGTTGTTCGAGACGTTCTTAGAACGCAAGAGGTGCAAACACTCAAAATTTTAATTTAATCAAAAGCTGCCCAAACAATAGCGTTAGCTCGTTTAAATAGGAGTAATTAAACCTACTAGGTCTAGGAAAATAAACAAAAACGAAACTAATGGGTTTTCCATATAATTTGGGCCCAAACAAAGCTAAACATAAATTAAACTTAAAATAAGCAAAGCCTAGCCCAGCCCAGCCCATTTATTTAATACATGTTTTTAATCTCTTGGGCTACTATTTGAACATCTTTAATTGGGCCTTTAAGTAATGTCTTCTATAATGACCCGGTCCCACCTCAGTACGATATTGTCCGCTTTGGGTGAGCACGACCTGCAACCCCTTAGGGCCAGCCCATCTACTCCCCTCACGGATTTATTTCCGGGAGCTCATGACCAGCTTCCCAGGGGGTCACCCATCCTGAGATTGCTCTAGTCCACTACTCGCTTAACTTCGGAGTTCCTATGGGATCCGAAGCCAGTGAGCATCCCAAAAGGCCTCATACTTAATTAGTGACATATTCTTACTTATATGGGTTTCCAAGGATCCTCCATCTTCCGGTGTGGGATGCCCCCTTTGAGCTACAATTCCTCCACCCAAGGGAGTACTCCATCACTCGCAGGGCATAACATCCTTCCCCCTAAGGGAATCGACGTCCTCATCGACACACCGTACTCAGTGGGGGTCTGCTCTGATACCATTTGTAACGACCCGGTCCCACCTCAGTACGATATTGTCCGCTTTGGGCTAGCGCGACTTGCAACCCCTTAGGACCAGTTCATTTGGTCCTCTCATGGATTTGTTTCTGGGAGCTAACGACCAGCTTCCCAGAGGGTCTTCTATCCTGGGATTGCTCTAGTCCACTACTCGCTTAACTTCAGAGTTCTTATGGGATCCGAATCCAGTGAGCATCCCAAAAGGCCTCGTACTTAATTAGCGACCGATTCTTACTTATATAGGTTTCCAAGGATCCCCTATCTTCCGATTTGGGATGCCCTCTTTGAGCTACAATTCCTCCACCCAAGGGAGTACTCCATCTTTCCCAGGGCATCACATCTTCCATTTTTGAGCTCGATCTCCTTCAACGCTTCTCCATGCTTCAGCTTTGCTCATCATCTCTTGGACCACGGTCATGAGTGCCTCCTTAATCTTCTTGGCTCTAGCTCAAGTGATTGGGCCACTAGGAACCCGGATGGGATTTGTATAGCCTTCACTCCATGATCCAACTCCAGTGCTATCCTTGGGCTCATCACTTTCGGTCTCTCAATGGAACATATATTTAATTCATCTTTTAGATATCTTGCAAGTATTTTAAATTATTTTCAGAATTGTCCTTTCCAGATAAATTCAGTTTAAAATAATAAATCAAACTCGAGCTTTGCGAACGCCTACGTATTCATTCGTAGAATAAAATAAGAGTCTCGTAGTTCCACTTGTTTGAAGACTATTTTTGTATTTTTATTTCTTTTGAAAACGTGTCAAAACGGATTTTAGATTTCTTGTAAAACTTATAAATGACTTGTTTTGAAAGCAGTGGATTTCTTTGCAAGTTATTTAATTTTCATGATTAAAACTTGTATAGTAATTAAAATCAGAAGAGTGGTAAAAAGATGTACCTGATGCGTTTGAAGAATAAAGACTGCTTGCTTGCTTCTTTCTCTCTAGAATTTTCTCTCTCTAGGCTTTTTCTATCTAAAAACTTTCTAGAACATGCTGTCTCTAAAAACTCTCTTATTAATGATCTAGACAGAGCTTTCTTTTTCCAAAACTTTCTTGAATGTTGATGCCTAAAATGAGACCCCAAGGATCCTATTTATAATAAAATTTTTGCCAAAAACACTTCAAAAGGGACCAACCGCAGGGGGTACGGCTAGCGCGTGTTGCTCAAAGCCAACCGTGCAGCTAGGAGCCAACCAAGCGGCTAGGGCGTGTGGCTCGGGCATGCGGCTTGAAGCCAACTGTGCAACTAGGGCGTGCGGCTAAGAGCCAACCTTACGGCTAGGGAGTGTGCGGCTGGCTCTTAAAAAACTCGATCCCCATCCTAGTAAGCGAAGTGGCAACATTGGTTGTGGTAGATTCCTAAAGCGCTCGAAAGTCAAGATCTTTCTTAACGATCTCTTGTATGCATGACGACTCAAGACTTAGTGCGGAATGCTTGTTTTGTATGAAAATTAGGATCACACGAGAGTCGTGGATTGGGGGTGTTCACAGATCCTCTCGCCCTGGGATTCTTGCTCGCAAGGATTCTGGGACGATAATAAGAAGAAAATAATTCACAACTCTCGCGTGAATCTCAACTGGTTGTTTTATTCTTGAAAATCTGTGAATCGAAATGTACCCTCATGGTAGGGGAATTTTTTGGTGTTTTGAACAATGTGATCCACAGTTGACCTTCCTCTCAGCCAAGCTATCTATGATACATTAATCTATTCTTCCGTCTACCCTCAGGGAGTCCATCTCAATCCTTCTTCGAATTTTTTGAGTTTATCGATGTTTACCCCCAACTTATGGGATGCACCAATCTTACCATTTACCCTCTGAATGTCATATTCTCAGGAATACTTCTCGTTCTTTACAAATGTGTTTGAAAAAGTTCTTGGAGTTTAGATTCTTTCAGAATAACACTTTCTTGACTTCGTCATGATAAAACTTCCCATTCTTCTAGGGAAGAAATGGTTACCAAAAGTAGCGGGGTCGGCACCTGTCGCACCATCTTGCTAGCATAACCAAGGTTCTCTATCAGGAGATATTCTTTTGTGATAGTTTTCTAAGAAATGACACACTTACCAACCCTCAAAAGGAATGTCATATTAACAACAGGTAAAAGTGGGGGGTCTGCACCTCTCGCACCATTTTGCTGGCACACCTCAAAGGTTTGTGTTAAGATTGCCAAGAGTAAGTGGTCCTCGTGATAGGACTTCATCTTGCTGACACAATCTGGGTTGATTTGTAAATTCCCATGGAATGAATCCAAAAAGGAAAAAAAGGTATGATATTTTAGCGACTGCCAAGAGTGGGGGGTCTGCACCTCTCGCACCATCTTGCTGGCACAGCCTGAAAGGGTTGTGTTAAGATTGCCAAGAGTGAGTGGTCCTCATGATAGAACTTCATCTTGCTGACACTGTTAGAGTGATATACTAAAAGCCATAATTTTCTTGTTGGTTTGGATATGTTATAAACTTGGTTTTGCTATTTTAATGAGAATCTGTATGGGCAATGGTTGCATTATATTATTTATTTAAATATTGTGCATGTGTGTCTTTTATTCCATATAGTAGATGATTTGGTGTGTAGAGTATAGCTTACACACAGAAGATCTTATCATCAGTTCTTGTGGAATATAAGTTTAATCGTTCATAGTCTTAGATGGAATTGGACACCCATCGGTAGGATTGTAGCACAAGTTTTAGTAGTTTATCTTAACTACAAAAAATGGTATAGTTTTAACTCGTTGTGCTAGTACACTTTGTGTGTATTGAATAGGACCAGTTTGGGTTAATTGTTTTTAAACTGACTATATAAAACAATTTAAAATCCCATGGTTATTATGATTACTTATGCTCTTAATCTTGAAATAATTAATAGACATATATATGTAGTGTTTGTTGTTTTGACTCAATATGAGTGAGATTCATTTATGGATCAATAATCGTCATGAATTGGATGACGACACTATATGTATGATGAATATTAATTATTGATGGAATCCATGTCCCGGTATAGGGATTGATGATAGCCCCTTGAGAAGCTTATAAGTTTTGATCATGTCAAACCCTGCAGGTGGATTATGTTAATCCGACATGTCAAATAAGTTAAGTGGTAGGCTCAAGGATTAAGAAGTCATTTAAATATAATTGTCAGTAATTTAATTTAAATGACGGTTATCTGTAATCTTAACGTGGGGAGAATAATAAGTATTTAATAATAAGGAGCTCGAAATATAATTTTGAGATAAGGATGGGAGTGAAATTATAATTCTTTAGTGGTGTGAATTATAATTTATGGAAGGAACTAATTCAGATTGGAATTAGGATTCCAACTTTCCATAGGAAGCCTAAACACTTATTTCTCCTTAAGGTCCCTATCTTAGCCTTATATATACGCCGGCCTAGTCTCTTCTCATAATAACAATAATTCTTATGAGTTAGGGATTGTTCTATTGAGAGAGGAGAAAATCTTGGTGATACCATAGCCCACACTTGGTACAAGATTTGATGGCGAAAGGAATACGATAGAAGATCTTTAGGTTTTTCGGCACAGTAGTCATAAATCAATCGTAACTTTTGATCCCATCGTTGGATCGGGCTGATTTTTGGATATGTGGTTCGAAACGCAAAGTTACTATTATCACGCAAAAAATTAGGACGATCAGAATTCGTTTTGGTGGCGAAAAAAATTAATTTTCGCAGCCCAGCGAGAATTAAAAAAAATCTGACCAAATCGCAATCTGATGCTTTCAAACCGTAGTCTCCTTACATGGATCCTCTACATGATCCACAAAGGTGAAATCCCTTTATTCTTATAAGGTTTTAGAAAAAAGTTTTTTGTTCAATCTATACGCAATATCAAACGATCCTGTATTTTTGTCTCCATCAATTGGTATCAGAGCAATTGGTTTTCTTTGATACTGCGTACGGATTGAACTAGCCATGTTGTCCAGTTAAATCTATTTATGCATGTTGTTGTTGGATAGAACGTAGAACTCGCTAACCCTTGTTTTGCAGTGTTCTTGTCCCGCTATTATGGTCACATAATTATGTTTTATGTGATTGGATCCCACGTTTTTTTTATTCGTGGTTAATTTTAATGTGCATGATGATTTGGGTTTTATTCATGGTTGTAAATTAAATTTAGATCAGATTTGTGAACTCCTTAAAAGGAGGCATAGGATCTATATAATTTTATTTACAGTTTAGATATAACAGTTTATGTGTGAACTCCTTAAATGGAGGCATAGGACCTTTGTATCTAAGATTGCAATTTCTTTAACGAAGAACGTTGAAGAAGGCGTTTCCACCAAGGTTGATTCCCGACATAGTCAGTGAAGTGGCGACGTAGGTCGTGACAGGTTTTTCAACAGATTAGGGATGATGAAGCTTGGACCATAATCGCAGGGATTTAATTATTCTTATTATTGAATGCTTTAATGCTTTGTGTGATTGTGTGTTGGTCATATATGTTTAATTATTAGGTTTCCTTATAATTTTGGACAACATGGATACATGACCATACCTAGATCACCTTTTATTTTATGTTTAGTTCTTGTCAAATTAAAAAAAGGTATATAAATATAAATTTTACGTAATTGAAAAATATAAGATTTTTTTTAAAAAAAAGCAGCAAAATAATTTTATTACACATGTCTTTTATATTTCATACCCTTGTATTTTAGTTGACTAGAATTTAATATAAAATTTTCTTAACCCTCAGAAAATAATGTTTTAAAATACTAAGTGGGTGAGGGATTTTTTCACATAAAAATCCCACAGTCTCCATCATTGGTTTGTAGATAATGTAATTTATTCTTCGTGTGTGTTATAGTACTCACCTCCATATCGGAAAGAATAGATTGCGGAATCATTGTACAAATTTTATTAACTGATAATTTTAAATGATGTGATTTATTTTTCGTGTGAGTTTTAGTGCTCACCTCCATATCGGAGAGAATGAATTGCAGAATCATTAGACTAAATTAAATGATGGTATACACTTAGATATAAATAATAGTATGCTCTCCAACTGAGTCTCTACTATTATTTGTAGGACCAAATGAAGTCGGCTATTTAAATTTTACTTGACAATAAAGGATTGTCTAAGATAGTATTTATTTCTTGACGATAAGGGATTGTCTAGATAGTAAAATTTAATAGGTTTACATCTGTCTAAGAAATAATGAATAATAGACGACCTCATTAACGGGGCATATTGTTCAAAGTCTTAGGCTGCTGGCGAACGCTTTTTGAAATGGTAGAGGGTACCATATTTAAAATATGTGTTCAAAGTTATTATTGTCCATCATAATTTATATGTGATTCTCAAGTTTAAAATGGCAAACTCTTTCAATCCACTTTTAATCATTCTCAACTAAAATAAATTGATTGGACCTAATTATATTGACTAAAAAAAAAGGAAACTTAAACATTGTGCTTACTGTTAAAGAGTACAAGTTTGTGCTCATTGAGTCTTGTCCAGCAAAACCTGGTAAAGGGGAGACCGATGAGGATACCCAGGCTTGCCGGAGGTGAAAAAAGGCTGATGAGATGGTGTGGTTTTACATTCTGGCATTTTTGTCAAATGTGCTACAACATTAGCATTAGTCTTTTGCCACCGCCTACGACATAATGTTGAACCTCAAAGATATTTTTGGGGATCAGGATCATGTCGCAAGGTAGGTTTCGACGAAATGCCTCATGAACACGACTATTACTGAAGGAACCCGAGTTAAAGATCTTGTTTTGAAGATAATCAGTCTTCTGAATGAACTAAGAGATCTTTGGAGTTGAAATCGATGGGGAAACTCAGGTCGATATCATTCTCCAGTCGCTGTTGGATTTATTTAAGAGATTCTAACAGAATTACAACATGAATTAGCTTTATTTGTTATTGGAACTTCTTAAAGAATTCTAAGCAGTTGAGGAACTCCTTGGTAAGCTGGCTAGTACTCTAGTGGCTGAGAAAGCTTCAACTTCTATGCCCAAAAGCAAGAAACGAAGAAGAAGAATGCATAAGCTGCAGTCCCACAAGGAGCAGTGCGTGCAGCAGTCGCTAAACCTCTAGGAGGAGTGAAAAAGCCTATGGGCCAATGTTTTCACTGTCAGTAGAAAGTGCATTTGAAGAAAGATTGTCCCTGTTTCCTTAACCGTTATAACAACATATGTAAATTTCATCTATTTATTGTTGTATCTTGTTTAGTGGTCCGATCTACTAGTACCTGGTGTGTAGATTCGGGAGCCACTAATCATGTCTGCAATACTTTGCAGGGGTTCCAGGAAATCATACAACTTAAAAATAGAGAAAATTTACATATGGGCAGCTACGAATGTGACAACAGTTGCAGTAGAAGATATTTATCTTCAGTTTAGTCAGAATAGGATATTAATGATTAAGTAATGTCTATATGTATCTTCCATTAGAAGGAATTTGATTTCTATTTCTAGATTGGTTGAGGACAAATATTTTATTTAATTTATCATTAGTTATCATTAGAAAAAATTAAATAGCTTGTTTGTTCTGGTACATTAGTGATTGATCTTTACATTATTAAATCCTGACTTGTCAGTACTACAACTGAGTGTATTGAATAGCATTAATAGTTTACCAATTAAGAGAAAGGAACCTTCAAAATGAACCAAATATATTTTTGGCATTTACGCCTTGGTCATATTAATCTAAAAAGAATTCAAAAACTGGTCGAAAATGGGCCATTAGGTTCATTGGAAGTGGAGGCACTTCCAGTTTGTGAATCCTGTTTAGAAAGTAAAATGACTAAGAGATCATCCTCGGCAAAAGGCTATAGCGCTAAAGAGTAGTTAAAACTGGTTCACTCTGATTTGTATGGTCACATGAATGTCCAAACTAGAGGAGGCTTTGAGTATTCATCACTTTTGTAGATGATTATTTAAAGTATAGATACATTTACTTAATGCGACATAAGTTTGAAGTCTTTGAAAAATTCAAAGAATTCAAGACAGAAACGGAGAAGCATCTAGGAAAATGTATCAAGTCACTACGATCATATCGTGGCGGTGAATACCTCTTGGGATAGTTCAAGGAATACTTATTAGAGAATGGGATTGCATCCCAGTTGTCTGCACCGAGGATGCCACAGTCTGATGGTGTAGCAGAAAGAATGAATAAGACTCTTATAGAAATGGTAAGATCTATGACGAGTTATTCAGACCTACCTGATTCTTTTTGGGGATATGCTTTAGAAATAGTTGTATATATTCTGAACTTGGTACCATCAAAATCAGTACCTACTATACCCATAGAATTACGGACTCGGCGTAAGCCTAGTCTGCGGCATATTCGGGTATGGGGTAGTCCAGCACATGTGCTGAAAGGTAATGCAGATTTGTTGGAATCAAGAATAGAAGTGTATTTTTTTGTTACGTATCCAAAATGAATCAATGGTGGATTATTTTATAATCCTCGAGAATGTAAGGTTATTGTTATCAATGCCAGATTCTTAGAAGATGATTATATCATAGACCATAAGCCCAGAAGTAATGTTGTTGTAGTGGATATAAGATGAGAGAAAAACAGGGCACAATTCGTCTATACCTTTAGTACAAGAGGAAATACCACAGTAAATGGATATCAACATTCCATTACCTAGTCGTAGTGGGAGGATTACCGATACTTGTTCACATCTTGAACAAATCACTAATACGTAGGTTCTTGAACCAGCACAACGTGTGGATAGTGAGTTAGTATGTTCAATATTTGCACAATGTACACAAACACGAGTAGAGCCTCGTCGTAGTGGGAGGGTTGTTCGTTAACCTAGTCGTTTTATATTCTTGGGAGAGTCTTATGACAAGGTCCCTGATGAATAAGAAACAAACCATTTTTAACTACAATGAAGTACTTCAAGATAAAGATACAGAAAATGGCAAAGGGTTATGAAATCTGAAATAGAGTCCATGTACTCTAACAAAATCTGGGATCTTATAAAACCACCCGAAGGGATAAAACCTATCGGATGCAAGGGGGTATATAAGAGATAGAGAGGATTAGACGGGCTTAAATCAAGGCTTGTTGCTAAAAGGGATCACTCAGAAAGAAGGGGATCGATTATGATGAAACCTTTTTGCCGGTAGCCATGCCAAAGTCTATTCAGATTCTCTTATCCATTGCGGTTCATCTTAATTACGAGATTTGGCAAGCGGATGTCAAGCCAGATTTTCTTAATGGAAGTCTTGATAAAAGCATCTATAATGCAACCAGAAGGATTCATAGCAAAGGGCCAAGAGCACATGTTGTGCAAGCTGAAGAAGCCCATTTATGGGCTTAAGCAAGTGTCTAGATCTTGGAACATCTGTTTTGACCATGAAATCAAATCTTTTGGTTTTGATCAAATGTTCAGATGAGTCTTGTGTGTACAAAAGGCGCAGCCGAAGCGCGGTGGTATTCTAGGTATTGTATGTGGATAATATCTTACTTATTGGAAGTGATACGTGAATATTATCTTCAGTAAGGGTATGGTTAACAAGTCAGTTCGATATGAAGGGCTTATGAGAAGCGAGTCACATCCTTGGTATTAAGCTTATGCAAGATTGGAAAAATAGGATGTTAGGCTTATCCAAAGTACTTGCATCGATACAATTCTTGCCAGAGTTAGTATACAAGATTCCAGGAAAGAGTTTCTCTTTTTTTTAGGTATGGAATCACTCTATCCAAGATCAATGTCATAAGACACATGATGAGATAGAGAAGATAAGGGGAGTTCCTTATGCTTCGGCGGTGGGAAGCCTCATGTATGCTATATTGTGTACTAGACCAGACATTTGCTTTACCATTGATATGGTTAGCAGATATCAGTCTAATCCAGGGAAAGAATACTGGATTGTGGTAAAACATATACTTAAGTGCCTTAACAGGACTCAAGCTTTTATGTTGGTTTACCAGGCAAATAGTCTAGCACCTGTTGGATGCACTGACAAGAATTTTTAGTCAGAAGTTAAAATTCCAGAAAGTCAACTTCAGGTTATGTGTTTACTCTAAGAGGTGGAGTCATTGGTTGGAGGAGTATCAAGCAGTCAGACATTGTTGACTCCACCATGAAAGCTGAATATGTGGCTGCTTTAAAAGCAGCTAAGGCAGCGGTTTGGCTCAGTAACTTCCATATGAATCTAGATGTGGCACCTTCAGCGTTATAAGCTATTTCACTTTGTTTTGATAATAGTGAAACGGTTGCGAACTCGAAAGAGCTGAGGATTCATTAGAAGGGAAAACACATAGAGTGTTCACGTTGAGGGAATGGGAGTGAGATGCATAGCTGCATGGCTTTGAGTCTAAGTGGGAGATTGTTAGAGTGATATACTAAAAGCCATAATTTTCTTGTTGGTTTGGATATGTTATAAACTTGGTTTTGCTATTTTAATGAGAATCTGTATAGGCAATCGTTGCATTATATTATTTATTTAAATATTGTGCACGTGTGTCTTTTATTCCATATAGTAGATGATTTGGTGTGTAGAGTATAGCTTACACACAGAAGATCTTATCATCGGTTCTTGTGGAATATAAGTTTAATGGTTCACAGTCTTAGATGGAATTGGACACCCATCGGTAGGATTGTAGCACAAGTTTTAGTAGTTTATCTTAACTACAGAAAACGGTATAGTTTTAACTCGTTGTGCTAGTACACTTTGTGTGTATTGAATAGGACCAGTTTGGGTTAATTGTTTTTATACTGACTATATAAAACAATTTAAAATCCCATGGTTATTATGATTACTTATGCTCTTAATCTTGAAATAATTAATAGACATATATATGTAGTGTTTGTTGTTTTGACTCAATATGAGTGAGATTCATTTATTGATCAATAATCTTCACGAAGTGGATGACGACACTATATGTATGATGAATATTAATTATTGATGGAATCCATGTCCCCGGTATAGGGATTGATGATAGCCCTTGAGAAGCTTATAAGTTTTGATCATGTCAAACCCTGCAGGTGGATTATGTTAATCCGACATGTTAAATAAGTTAAGTGGTAGGCTCAAGGATTAAGAAGTCATTTAAATATAATTGTCAGTAATTTAATTTAAATGACGGTTATCTGTAATCTTAACGTGGGGAGAATAATAAGTATTTAATAATAAGGAGCTCGAAATATAATTTCGAGATAAGGATGGGAGTGCAATTATAATTCTTTAGTGGTGTGAATTATAATTTATGGAAGGAACTAATTCAGAGTGGAATTAGGATTCCAACTTTCTATAGGAAGCCCAAACACTTATTTCTCCTTAAGGTCCCTATCTTAGCCTTATATATACGCCGGCCTAGTCTCTTCTCATAATAACAATAATTCTTATGAGTTAGGTTTTGTTCTATTGAGATAGGAGAAAATCTTGGTCATACCATAGCCCACACTTGGTGCAAGATATGATCGCGAAAGGAATACGATAGAAGATCTTTAGGTTTTTCGGCACAGCAGTCGTAAATCAATCGTAAGTTTTGATCCCACCGTTGGATCGGGCTGATTTTTGGATATGTCGTTCGGAACGCAATGTTACTATTATCACGCAAAAAATCAGGACGATCAGAAGTCGTTTTGGTGGCGAAAAAAATTAATTTTCGCAGCCCAGCGAGAATTAAAAAAATCTGACCAAATCGCAATCTGATGCTTTCAAACCCTAGTCTCCTCATATGGATCCTCTACATGATCCACAAAGGTGAAATCCCTTTATTCTTATAAGGTTTTAGAAAAAAGTTTTTTGTTCAATCTATACGCAATATCAAACGATCCTGTATTTATGTCTCCATCAGACACAATCTGGTTTAATTTATAAATTCCCACGGAATGAATCCAAAAGGGAAGAAAAAGTATGATATGTTAACGACTGCCAAGAGTGGGGGGTCTGCACCTCTCGCACCATCTTGCTGGCACAGCCTAAAAGGGTTTTGTTAAAGACTACCAAGAGCAGCGGGGTCGACACCTGTCGCACCGTCTTGCAGACATAGTCTAGGGTTTAGATTGACTCCATCAACTTTATGTCACATCACATAATTTGAGACATGTTCTTGAGGATATTTGTCCATATTTTCTCTTATCCTTCGACGCTTCTCCTTATGGAAAGAAAGTTATGCTAGAGAGAATATTAAAAGTTCAAGTGTTGCTTTTTCAAAACCTGTTCTTACCCTCAGTTTGACTCGTCTTCTGTCATCAAGATTGGGTTGGTTCTCTTTGAATCTTAGATTTCCATGCGTAGTGGTGGACTTAGTTCTCAACTCTACCCTCTGGCTTTACTTCTTTGAACATGGGGATAAAACTCTTCTGAAGATCTCAGTTTCTTCTCCAGTTTAGAGGAAGGTGTTGGTCCGCATCATTTTTTGTTTTTTGATGCCCTTATTGCTCCCTCATTTTTTTTAAAATATCCAGCCCATTGTTTTGGCTTTTGGATCTTTCTTTCTCTTTTCTTCTTCTTTTCTAGACAGGAGCCTTACTCACCTAAGACGTAGCCTTCTGCCTTTTTGGCATAGCTGTCACTCTTAGTGTGGCTCTTATTGCTGATTTTTCTTCCTTTCTGTTTTTCTCACTTTCCTCACTTGGACCGACCGGATTTTACCCTTTTCTACTTTTTCAATTTTTTCTTGTACCCGATTTTACCCTTTTCTACTTTTTCAATTTTTTCTTGTACCCGATTCCTCTTTTATACCTTCCTCTTTTGGAAGATTTGAATTGTGTCTAGGATTGATCATTCCTCAAAGCTCGGCTCCACCACAAATCTCAAAATTTAGCTTTTGGGCTTTATATCTTACTTCGCGTGCGGGCGTGAGTGATTCTCATTCTGTTCATCTTAAAAAACTAACCAGAAAGTCTTTCAGACGTCCAAAGAGTCAATTTTGCAAAATATTTGTCAAAACTTTGTTGATTTTGTAGTTTGAGATTACCCCCCACTTGTTGCGTGACAAGGAACTTGTCATACAACAAGTGCCCAAACGACAGAGTGAGATGGGCAACAAAAATATCACCTTTTTCCATTTAAAGTTTCAAACTTTGCATTCTCTTCTTAGCATATCTTTTTCTTGCTCATATACTTACTTTCTAGTAATTCCGTTGGTCGTGTATTTCGTGATGATCAGCCACGGCTCTTTCTCTATGCCCGAATGGGTATGTGTGGTTTTTAAGGGACCCCCTGAAGTCGAACGGATCTAACGGAGATTGATGTATTGTCATATAGCACTTTGGCCTTTATTTGAAGGTCATTCATGGTGTATAATGTAGCCTTTGGCACACAAGATTCGCCGACGTGTATGGGTACGTTTCAATTCAAATTTCTCGTTTTGAGAAAATTGTGTGAATATGTCGTTTATGCTAGAAAACATGAGATATACATGCAATGTGGTCGGTCTGGTAGCCTTTTGCGCAATTTTGATTTATGAAAATATTTTTGTAAAGTTTTCAGATTTTAATATCAACCCTAGTTTAAAATACCCCTAATTTTTATACGAAAATAACACATGCGCCCCATCTTAGAATTCAACCAATGCTAGATTTTCTCCAAATTACCACTGAATTATGGAATGTACTTCTTTCTTTGATGAAAGGCTTCATCCGTGCAATGCATTACGGTTTGATTAGGTTATTCCGGATCTCGGTGACTACGACTCGTTTACTTTGGAAGGCTTCAGATGCATCAGTCGGGCCATACATCCATCCTCAGTGAAAAGCTTCATTCGTACAACACGTTCTGGTTTGATTAGATTGCTCCATGTCTTGATGACTATGATTCTTTGAACTTAGCAAGACTAATGAGAGATAATGACGTCCAATACTAACTTGGCATGATCGATCTTCATTCCACTTCAATACAAAGTTTTCCATGCGGTTTAGCTTCATTCAATGCATCTTTGGTATCATTAGACTGGGATAGATCAGTTGCTTGTTGCCTGTATGACCCATTTTTCAGTCACACTCGGAGTTTTGATATTGGTCCATCGAAGTATCAACCTTGGAATCTTCCCCCATAAACCTTAGAATGGTCCTTATCCCCTGTTGTAACTTTACTCAGAGCTTTAATCTCATTTGAAACCTTATTTTCCAATGCATATTTAAAGTGATCCGCTCCCTCTTTTGTAATCTCCTTTGGAGTTTTAGTCTTACTCGAAAGCTTGTAGCTCAAGTATTTTCATTGGGTTCTTCTTCCTCAAGAGTAATTCATACTGCCCCCGTACCCTTTAGGTGTTGGGTTTTTCTTTGAAAAAATTCCTTGGAGTCATTGTATTTATATAGTATGGGTGTTTTAAAGCTCATTTTTATATATTATTTCATGAAAATGTTAGCGCTTTGTAATGTGCATTTTATTCATGAAAGTATTGGTTATTATATAACATGCTTTATAAGAAATTTACCCCTAGACCCATGCAAATGCAAAAATCGTTCTTTCCAAGAATCTTGCAATTATAAAGGCTAATTCATATTTTGTTTTGTTTCAGTCGCAAGAAATCCTAAAACAAATTTGCTCGAGACCTTTATTAAGATTTGTTCTTTTCCCCACATTCTATCATATAATCTTCCCTTTACAAATCCTTCATCGTTCCTTGAACTAACTGGTGCTTTTAAATGAATTATTCTTCCAATTCTTCATTATCTTATTGTAGGTAAATGAGATTGTTTTATTAGAATAGACCAGGCTTGACGTCACTTCTCAAGTTGCCTATGTTCCCCAATGCTTTAACATTCTAAAAAATCCAATATGGGGCTCAGGTCTTCGTAGTTCATGTTTACAAATGACAAATCTTCAATCATTGTTTTTCAAATCTCTACCATTGGTTACAAATCTTCAATTTTTAGCTTCCAATCTTCAATCATTGATGGTTTAGAGGAAACGGATCTGGTATATTTCCTGCTTTAATAAGGTCCTGAATGGTATGCCGAAGAGCCATGCAATTATTTGTTGTGTGTCCCACATTCTGATGGTATTTGTGTGTTTTATTGAGGTTCCAATTAGTGGGCACTGGATTAGGTATCAGTCGCGGGTTCAGCAGATAAATCATCCATACATCCTTCAGATCCTTGTATACCTTGCTTAATGGGCTTGGTAGTTGTGAGAAATTCCTTTTCATGTGTCTAACTCGGTTTACCCCCTATAGTTGTTGTTATCTTGGTATCCCGAAGAAGAAATGTTGGTGACTGTGGCAAAAGGATTGGCAGAATAGTCAATATTGCTCTAAACAAAAGGGTTGTATGTTGAAATCTGGTTTGTGGCCGAGGTTGAAGCTTTCTTATATTGTGCACTTAACTTTCTTGCTTCAGCTTGTTTAGCCAATTCTTCTTCTATCTCATTTCCCACGTGCAACAAGGCTTTGAAGCGGCCAAAGAATTGGTGACCCATCTTATTTGGAATTTTTGCTTTCAGATTCTTGACGATCATTCCCAATTACTCCTCTTCATCCATCCGTTCCACCATTTGTGCAGCGAGTGCCCTTTACCTTGTGACAAATTCACTCAAACTTTCATCATCTTTCTGCTTTGCCATTTCAAGATGTTTACGAGTAGTTCTTAATTCTTCGTTTGTCTTGTATTGGTCAATAAAATCGTTCACAATATTAGTCCATGACTACACTCGATGTTTCTCTAATCCTATGAACCAACTTTGGGCTGGACCAACTAAAGTTAAATGAAAAGAGTTAGCTAACTGAGCCTCACCTATTTCGTAGATCTTTATTGCCCGTACATAGGATTTTAAGTGCAACTCTGGTGGTGTTGTTCCTGTAAACTTCTCTACTGCGGGCATCTTAAACCCAACCGGATAATAAGCTTCCGGGTATAGATTATAGCTCTGGAGATGTGTCAGGTCATTTGATCCCTTGGCTACCTTTTGGGTTAAAGCATTCAATTTTTCCTTAAGCTCGACTGAGGTCTTATTCTCTTTCGGAATCACCTCTTGTGGAACAGTGACATCACCCTGTATACTCATCGGACGCAAAAAGGTATGGATCACGATGAGGATGATGTTGTGGTTGCCATTGTTGAGCTTGTTGGGCTGCTTCAGGTGGGACTTCTTGGTGTAGCCAATTCTCGATTGGATCAGGTCGCCTATGTGGAGTATGTGGTTCAATAGAAGTTGGAATATCGGAGTGAACAAATAGTGGCGCAGGTGGTACAAGCAGGGCATCTTTTATTGGCTCATTCACAACTAGTTGACCATGAATAGATGGCGGCATAGGTGGTGCGGGTGGTGTCTCTATTGTTGGCTTATTCATAACTCGTCGACCTCTGTCTATCTCCTCCAGCCGAGCCTTGGTGGTTCGTTAATCATCTAATGGCAATGCTAGGCTCTTGCTAATGTCCCCGAGCATTCGGTACATCTCTTCCTGGGTTGGTATGTTTATACTATGGACCCTAATACAGTGTTTATTGGATCCATAGAAGTATGCCCCGACGGCATTGCTCGGTTGATATTCTATTGAGACACCCCTTGATTTTGGTAGGAAGGACCCGGTGGCAGATCCACTATAGTGAAAGAGTTTCCAGTGACCCTATTCGAAGTTTGTGGCTATTGGTGTTCCATATCAGTTGTTGTATCCGGTCGAACCAATCTACCAGTGCTATCTCTTCTGGCCCAAATGGAAGCCAAATCGAATATAAGTCTTCTGAAGGAGAAAAGGACAACTTGAAGCAGCCCAACAAGCTCAACAATGGCATGGATGGATCACGACGCATATAAAATATTTTTCGAAAACAAAAGAAAATATACACTTTTAATACTTGCCAAATTCCTAGAAACACATCGATCAAATGGACTCTTAACCATAAAAAAAATAAAAATTCTTTAGGTGAGATCGAAAACAGACCGTATAGTGACAACTTGAGAGCCCCGTACAGAGATAAGGTAGGAACATGAATTCATTGGGTTCCCCTGACCTCTGAATTTGAAAAACATTTTGAAAAGATTTTTTAGATTAAATTCTTTTTTTAAAACATAGGAAGTTCTCTCCTCATGAGTTGCTTTGTTTATGGAACCAGCGATAGGAAAATTACGAAAATTATCAGTCTCCATGAATTTTTGAGATAGAGGTTGGCAGCTTCCAACCATACCTGCCAAAACCACGATGGTATGATTGACAGGGCCTTTGCTCACTAGGTTCTCATGACTGACAGTCGTTAAAACAATGCAGAAAATCATTGTGTTCTAAGCTGACTTTCCTATATGCAAGCGTGGTTTAATGGGGTAAGGTTTAAGGCTCCATCGTATTTGGCAGGTCTTATGATATAACTCAAGAGCGCAGGTACATGTAAGGACCTTTTGATATACATTCCTGGTATGTGAGTGTTTTCATTACTCGATATACCTCGGTAAGTACTTGGCCAAGGAGAGTGGTCCCATGAACTTTTGGTTAGTGTAAACCCGTAAGTCCGCGGCCTAATCACAACTCTGGTCCCGAGGTTGATAGCATAAATTCACACTCGCAAAAATGCATGATAAGACATGAATGCATGCAAAATAACAATCTGGTAGTTTATTATTGATCAATGCTTTAGGGTTTGTTACGGTAATTTACATAATTTTAGTTATGAAAAATATTTTCCTCAAGTAATTAGCAAATAAAACTATTAGGGTATCCCCCTAGATCGCTTCAAGGTTATCCTAGGACTAAATTGAATATGAGAATACGCTTTTCTAAGCATTATAGTGCTCTTATATGTCTAAACACACTAATTAAATCTCAAATTACGACTTGTTGGTTCAAAGCAAATTAATGTGCTAACAAATTATTGCAAGCCGTTTTTTGTCGTTGAAAGGGATCATTCAAAGGATCAAAGAGGAATGGCAAGGATTACGCGGAGAAGGCTACGTGGGCTTAAACCAATTGGAATAATTTGGAAGCATTATTTTAAGTAGTTTTAATTATAAGAATTTATTTTTTTTATTTAAAATTAGTATTTTTGACTAGTATTTGATGATGTCATTGCTTACATCATGTATTGATGATGTCATTGCTTACATCATGCATAGATGATGTCATCGCTTATATAATTATTTAGTGATGTCATCGCTTACATCACTTGTATTATGTGAGAATAAATGTGAGCCCTTATATCATGGTTGGTAGGATTAAATGTAGACCATTGGATCTATTTTGCAACTACTATAAATACATCCCCACCCCATTCCATTAAGGAGACATGAAGAGAATTGGAGAGTGAGAAATCTTTTTGTAATAAAGAGAGAAAAGTATAGTGAAATATTCTTCTTCTTCTTATATTTTCAATCACTTTTAATAGACTCATTTCATATATGTTAATACAAGTGTTTTGTTGATTCTCCTTCATTATTATTATGTATTCATCTATGGAGGGGTGAATCACCTAGCTAAGGCTAGGGGGTGAGTTTGTTTTAAAAGGAAAACATGGTCAAGTTTTCAATTCTTTAAAAGCTCTGTGCCTAGTATTGTTAAATAATTATGCTTCTCATCTATTAATAATAGTCCATAATATTTGATGGCTTAAAACACCATAAATATTATGGAAGATCCATTTTAATCTCTTTTGCCTCCTTATGCCTTGTATATGGAGTTCTTTGGTGATTAATGGACATGTTTAGTACATAAATGATACATAGACTATTCATGCCATGTATGATTAGTACTAGTTAAATCATTTATATACAAACAAAGTATTTCAAGTAAGCATATATTATTTTACAATTACCATTATAAATGGATGGCTATGCTTTTTATATAAAATTATAGAGTTTTATTTCAAATATGGTCACATCTTATGGTTACGTGTAAAGTAAGGTTTTATTTTCCCTTGTCACCTACAACACTTAAACATACTTTGTGCCTATATTTGAGAACTCTCTAATTACTTATTTGTCCCCTTAAATGTGGTGTTTGTCTTCCCTCATAAGGTAGCCTAGTAAAGTTGGATTGATTGTATTTCCTCGAAATCTTTTAACGCTAACATCTAGACTTCTAAATGAGAAGTACAATATGCAACACAATAAGGAGAATGAATGAGCCGAATTGGATTCATAAACCATGGTTCCCAATAAATAACAAATAAACCCCCAAAGCCTTTGCTTTCCTTTAAAACAAGAATATTCTCATAACTTTAAGTTTTGTTTTCTACATTTCTCCACAAAGCAATTCATAACAATTTTAATTATTCAATAATTACTATATAAACACGTGATCTACAAAAGCTTTAGTCCCCTCCCTGTGGTTCAACACTCGGACTTCCATAAGTCTATATTACAACTTAACCGCCTACACTTGGGTGCATACGATTGCACTATTTCACGCGTGTCATGTTTTTGGCGCCGTTGCCGGGGAGGGCAAC
Source organism: Lonicera japonica (assembly GCA_021464415.1). Lineage (NCBI taxonomy): Eukaryota > Viridiplantae > Streptophyta > Magnoliopsida > Dipsacales > Caprifoliaceae > Lonicera > Lonicera japonica. The sequence goes on along the minus strand of JAKCWG010000771.1, from coordinate 105,051 downwards.
GAAAGTCGATAACGGGTTTATTTTATATTTGGTTGTATTGTTCTAATCCAGTGACTTCCTTTTCTTGTACACCTTCTTTGGTAATGATTCATTAGTTAAGAAATACCAAAGGACGTGTAGAAAGAGACCCATTTCCCAATTCATTTTTTCTATAATCTTTTTGAAACAGAAACAGAAGTTACAATGGATCACCATGAGGAAGCACGAGGAGGAAATGGTGGAAATCATTTTAATATACAAGTTCAGCCCATTCAGGAACCACCAATCGCAACCATGAGAGATTATCTCCAACTACCAAGGAGCGCCACTCCGTCATGTATCGTTCTTCCGCCGACAGCAAATCGTTTTGCTGTCAAACCAGGAATGGTACCACTTTTGCCAAGATTTCATGGAATGGAGTCAGAAAATCCATACTTACACCTCAAGGAATTCGAAGAAGTGTGCTCCACTTTTTATGACCCTAATGTGACTGAAGAGGTGGTAAGACTCCAACTTTTTCCATTCTCATTAAAAGACAAAGCAAAAACTTGGCTAAATGCACAAAGACCACGTTCCATTACAACGTGGCAAGCTTTACAAACTGAATTTTTGAAGAATTTTTTTCCCGTTCATAGAACAAATGCTTTAAGGCGTCAAATCTCAAATTTTGCACCCAAAAATCAAGAAACATTCTATGAATGCTAGCAAAGATACAAAGAACTTGTAAATGCTTGCCCCCATCATGGATATGAAAATTGGAACTTGGTTAGTTTCTTCTATCAATCACTCACTCCTGAAATGAGAAAATTTGTAGAAATGATGTGTAATGGCACATTTCTAAGTAAAAATCCCGATGAGGCATTTGATTTCTTTGATTATATTGCTGAAAGTAACCAAACATGGGATACTTATAATTTTTCTGAAAGAAACAATATGCCTAATCGGGGTGGTTACCATCAATTAAAAGAGAGTGACGATTTGGCAGCACGAGTCACCCAATTGACCAAAAAAATTAAGGCTTTAGAATTTTCAAAACCAAGAGAGGTCAATTTGATGGAAGAAGAAACTATGTGTAGCCTATATGATATGATAAGACATCCAACGGAAAAATGTCCTACCATACCAACCGTCAAGCAAGCTTTGCTTGACCCGACCCAAGTGAACATGATGAATAATTACAAAAGGTCACAAAATTCTCCATATTCGGAAACTTACAATAGTGAGTGGAGGAATCACCCTAATTTTTGTTGGGGTAATTCAAGCACTCAAACCAATCAACCTCCGAATTTTCAAAAATCTCAATCATCATATGTTCCCCGCCAAAAAGAAATGTGGAAGACATGCTTACACAATTTATTCAAAAATCCGATCAAAATTTTCAAAAGTTTGATCAACATGTTCAAAGGTGTGAGCAATACTTCCAAAGCAATGATCGTTCCATGAATGATATGAGGAATGTTTTGTCTAAAATGGCTCCCAATTTTTCAAACCAAGAGAAGGGCAAGTTTCCTGCCCAACCTCTTGCGAATCCTCATGGGCAAACAATGATGATTGAAGAGGGAACTTCTTCACAAGATACGTTGGAGCACGTGAAGTCTATCACCACTCTTCGAGGTGGCAAAATGGTTGGTAAAACTATTCATCCTAAGGCCCAAAAGTCAAAAGAAGTAGTTCAATCAAAAGAAGCTGAGATAGTAGACGAAGAAGTCAAAAAGAATGATGAGGAAGTGAGGGAAAAAAGAGGATATTGAAAAAATCAAAGATAGTGTGAAAATTCCTTTTCCTCAAAGGCTACAGCAATCCTTAAAACCAAATCAAAATGCTGAAATTTTGGAAGTTTTTAAACAAGTAAAAATTAACATTCCATTGCTCGATGCGGTCAAACAAATTCTTTCTTACTGAAAATTTTTAAAAGACATGTGTACCACGAAAAGAAGGTTGAATGTCAAAAAGTAAGGTTTTATTTTCCCTTGTCACCTACAACACTTAAACATACTTTGTGCCTATATTTGAAGACTTTATAATTGCTTATTTGTCCCCTTAAATGTGGTGTTTGTCTTCTCTCATAAGGTAGCCTAGTAAAGTTAGATTGGTTGTATTTCCTCGAAATCTTTTACCGCTAACATCTAGACTTCTAAATGAGAAGTACAATATACAACACAATAAGGAGAATGAATGAGCCAATTGGATTCATAAACCATGGTTCCCAATAAATAACAAATAAACCCCTAATGCCTTCCTTTTCTTTAAATATAAGAAAATTCTCATAACTTTAGATTTGTTTTCTGATTTATACAAGATAAATTAAAATCCACTTTTAATCAATTAATCAATAATTACTATATAAACACGTGATCTACAAAAGCTTTAGTCCCCTCCCTGTGGTTCGACACTCGGATTTTCATAAGTCTATATTACAACTTGACCGCCTACACTTGGGTGTATACGATTGCACTATTTCACGCGCGTCAGGTGTCCAAGAAAGAAATTGAAGTCGACAAAGCAAAGATGGATCTCATCGCCAAATTTCCAACTCCAAAAACAATCAAAGATGTTCGTTCGTTTTTGGGTCATGCCGGATTCTACCGAAGATTTATACAAAAATTTAGCTTAATTGCTAAACCGTTGTGTAATCTTCTCCTGAAAGATACCCCGTTCAAGTGGACAATTAAATGTGAGGAAGCTTTCAACAAGCTCAAACAATTGCTCACTACTGCTCCAATTATGCAAAGCCCAGATTAGAATCTTCCATCCGAGCTTATGTGTGATGCAAGCGATTATGCGATTGGTGCGGTACTCGGACAAAGAAGAGACAAAAAGCCAGGTGTAATTTATTACGCTAGTTGAACTCTTAATGAGGCTCAAATGAATTAAACCATCACCGAGAAGGAACTCCTTGCAATTGTCTTTGCTCTTGACAAATTCCGGTCCTATCTCATCGGCTCACCAATTCTAATCTTTATGGACCATGCAGCTCTTAAATATTTGTTCACAATGAAAGATGCAAAGCCACGACTCTTGCGTTGGATTCTTTTGCTTCAAGAATTCAACATTATGATTAAGGATAAGAAAGGAGTCAAAAATGTGGTGGCCGATCACTTGTCAAGACTCATGTTCAATGATCAAATTGACGAAAGTCCAATCAAAGATTCATTTCCTGATGAACATTTATTTTTAGTATCATCTTCTCCATGGTACGCCGATATTGTCAATTTTATTATCACTGGAGAGATGCCGAAAGAATGGAGCTCACAAGATAAGAGGCGATTCATCAATAAAGCAAAGCAACTCTATTGGAACGAGCCATATCTTTTCAAATATTGTGCGGATCAAATCATTCGACGTTGCATTCCGGATGAAGAAATTGAAAGCGTTATTGCTTTTTGCCACACCGAAGCCTGTGGTGGGCATTTTTCTTCAAAGAAAATAGCAGCAAAGATCCTTCAATGTGGCCTTTATTGGCCAACCTTGTTCAAAGACACGCATCACTATTGCAAAGCATGTTCGAGATGCCAAATGCTTGGAGGGATTACACGACGAAGCATGATGCCACTTAATCCGATTTTGATTCTTGAAATCTTCGATTGTTGGGGCATTGATTTCATGGGACCTTTTCCACCCTCGTTTGGTAATCTTTACATTTTAGTTGCCGTACATTATGTTTTTAAATGGGTGGAAGCCAAAGCTTGCAAGACAAATGACCACAATGTGGTAATTCAATTTTTGAAAGAAAATATTCTTGCAAGGTTTGGAATTCCAAAAGCAATAATAAGCGATGGAGGTACTCATTTTTGTAATCGATTTTTTGAAAAACTCATGCGTAAGTATGGAGTAACACACAAAGTATCTCTCGCCTATCATCCCCAAACAAATGGGCAAGCAGAACTTGCAAATAGGGAGATAAAACAAATTTTGGAAAAAACGGTAAATCCAAATCGTAAAGATTGGTCTTTGCACTTAAATGATGCGCTTTAGGAATACCGGACGGCTTTTAAAACCAATCTTAATATGTCTCCCTATCGATTGGTATTTGAAAAATCATGCACTTGCCCGTGGAATTAGAACATAAATCTTTTTGGGCAATTAAGAAATTGAATTTTGATTTCCAAGAAGCGGGTAATAATCGAAAACTCCAAATCGAAGAAATTGAGGAGTTAAGAAGAGATGCATATGAAAATGCAAAAATAAGCAAGGACCGAGCAAAAATATTTCATGATAAAAATATTTTGAGAAAAGAACTTCAAATTGGTCAAAAAGTCCTTATTTACGACTCTCGGTTACATCTCTTCACGAGAAAGTTGAAATCAAGATGGACCGGCCTGTTTATTGTTAAACATGTTTATCCATACGGAGCCGTGACGGTGGAAGATCCCAAAAATGGCTTTGTATTTAAAGTCAATGGCCAACGATTAAAGCAATTTTTGGAAATTCCAACTTTGGAGGAGTCCATCCCTCTAAAGGAACCAACCTATGTGTAAAAATATAGGTTGTCATGTCTAAATAATATATATATATATATATATTTTTGTGTTTAAGTTTTTTTTTTTGTAGCACAAGAAGCCATCCTTAAAAAAAAAAAAAAGAAAAGAAAAGACTCTGAGGTCCTAAGGATTGGAAGATGCCTCTCAAAGATCAATTGTTCAAAGCATTGGGGACAATGCTCACTTCAAGTTGGGGGGTAAGGAAATGTAATTTTTCATTTCAAATTTTTGTTTAAGTTTGATTATTTTCCATATTTAGACCCCATTTTTTTGAAATCATGATAAGGCTTAGTATCCATGTTTAAAATTTCAGCTCATGTTCATGTTTTGATCTTAGCATTATAACTCTTGATTAGGATAGGCAACCAAGTGTTATCTCTTAATATCTATCTTTAATTAGGCTTATGTTCCTTCAAGTTGTCTCTCACACTAAAAATGCACATTTGATTTAAAATTGAACTTTTGTCATAACAAATTGAGTTATTTTTATCTTAGAAAGAAGCTGTGTTTTCAAGAAAATAAAGAAATAACTCCTCTTACAATAAATAATTTCTCTTAAATAAGCTTAACAGATAAAACTCTTGGAAAAGGCTTTGTATCTAAATCGGGCTTAATGTTTCACTTGGTAAATTAATTAGCCTATTTTTTTTATACTTGGAATAGTTAGAAAAGGCTGCCTTATGAATTAGAGTGAAGCCACCTTGAAAAAAATAAAGTAGCTTTAAAAGCTTACAAAAGAAAAATATAGAAGGAAAAGGCTACCTATTCATCATGCGTGAAAGGGCCTCTATTCTCTTGTAAACAAAAAAATCCAAGAACCAAAGAAAGGAAAACAAAAAAAGAAGAAGAAGAAAGGACTGAGCTTATATGTTTTGTAAAAAGAGGTGTTTCTTCAATTGAAAACTTTGCTTCTTTCCAAAAGGATAATCAAAACACTTTCTTGACATGTTAAAAGTTCTTTTAAATCAAAAATCACACACACATGGAAGACAACATTTGGAGCTAATTTCTAAATTTATATAGATGTTTTGAGATTTTGTTTGATTGCCATGCTTTCTAAAGAGGCGTTTGAAATGCTAAATCATGACTTGCACAATAGAATTGAAAGTAAACATGAATATTATGAAATATCATGATTTGAATGTTTGTAGGTATCATCTCTGAAAACCTTCACGAGACGGCCACTCGTCCTCTTTGAGAACTTTGAGGTTTAAAGGCACGATGCGTTTAGCCAAATGCATCATTTTTATTGGTATATTGTTTAGACTTGCTAAGGGACTAGCAAGAAGTAAGTTGGGGGGTGTGATAAGCGCACTATATTGAATATGAGAATACGCTTTTCTAAGCATTATAGTGCTCTTATATGGCTAAACACACTAATTAAATCTCAAATTACGACTTGTTGGTTCATGGCAAATGAATGTGCTAACAAAATATTGTAAGCCGTTTTTTGTCGTTGAAAGAGATCATTCAAAGGATCAAAGAAGAATGGCAAGGATTACGCGGATAAGGCTACGTGGGCTTAAACCAATTGGAATAATTTGGAAGCATTATTTTAAGTAGTTCTAATTATAAGAATTTATTTTTTTTATTTAAAATTAGTATTTTTGACTAGTATTTGATGATGTCATTGCTTACATCATGTATTGATGATGTCATTGCTTACATCATAAATTGATGATGTCATTGCTTACATCATGTATTGATGATGTCATTGCTTACATCATGTATTGATGATGTCATTGCTTACATCATGTATTAATGATGTCATCGCTTACATCATGCATCGATGATGTCATCACTAATATAATTATTTAGCGATGTCATCGCATACATCACTTGTATTATGTGAGAATAAATGTGACCCCTTATATCATGGTTGGTGGGATTAAATGTAGACCATTGGATCTATTTTGCAACTACTATAAATACATCCCCACCCCATTCCATTAAGGAGACATGAAGAGAATTGGAGAGTGAGAAATCTTCTTGTAATAAAGAGAGAAAAGTAGAGTGAAATATTCTTCTTCTTCTTATATTCCCAATCACTTGTAATAGACTCATTTCATATATGTTAATACAAGTGTTTTGTTGATTCTCCTTCATTATTATTATGTATTCATCTATGGAGGGGTGAATCACCTAGCTAAGGCTAGGGGGTGAGTTTGTTTTAAAAGGAAACCATGGTCAAGTTTTCAATTCTTTAAAAGCTCTGTGCCTAGTATTGTTAAATAATTATGCTTCTCATCTATTAATAATAGTCCATAATATTTGATGGCTTAAAACACCATAAATATTATGGAAGATCCATTTTAATCTCTTTTGCCTCCTTATGCCTTGTATATGGAGTTCTTTGGTGATTAATGGACATGTTTAGTACATAAATGATACATAGACTATTCATGCCATGTATGATTAGTACTAGTTAAATAATTTATATACAAACAAAGTATTTCAAGTAAGCATATATTATTTTATAATCACCATTATAAATAGATGGCTATGCTTTCTATATAAAATTATAGAGTTTTATTTCAAATATGGTCACATCTTATGGTTAAGTGTAAAGTAAGGTTTTATTTTCCCTTGTCACCTACAACACTTAAACATACTTTGTGCCTATATTTGAGAACTCTCTAATTGCTTATTTGTCTCTTTAAATGTGGTGTTTGTTTTCCCTCATAAGGTAGCCTAGTAAAGTTGGATTGGTTGTATTTCCTCGAAATCTTTTACCGCCAACATCTAGACTTCTAAATGAGAAGTACAATATGCAACACAATAAGGAGAATGAATGAGCCGAATTGGATTCATAAACCATGGTTCCCAATAAATAACAAATAAACCCCCAAAGCCTTCGCTTTCCTTTAAAACAAGAATATTCTCATAACTTTAAGTTTTGTTTTCCACATTTCTCCACAAAGCAACTCATAAAAATTTTAATTAATCAATAATTACTATATAAACAAGTGATCTACAAAAGCTTTAGTCCCGTCCCTGTGGTTCGACACTCGGACTTTCATAAGTCTATATTACAACTTGACCGCCTACACTTGGGTGTATACGATTGCACTATTTCACGCGTGTCACTTACAAAACCTATATCTAATAAATAACATGAATTAAATATATGATCCATTATACAAGAACTTAGTTCTCGACATCCCCAGCAGAGTCGACACTATGAGAACTCGAATCTCTGACCCGTCCTTCTCGGTTTCTTGTTTTGGAGGAAAATGTGTTTTGTAGAGTCGCCAGTTTGTTTTTTGAGAAAACAAACAAAAGATCGTATAAAAGACAATTTAATGATGAACTATCTTTTATACATTTGAAACTAGAGATTGGTTGAAAACTTACGTTGCAAGGGTTCGGGAACTACGTTACGAATTAGAAAGGTGTTAGGCACCCAATTCGCCCTTTCGGTCTCTTAATGGATCATGTATTTAATTCCTATTTTTGATATCTTGTTAGTATTTTAAATTGTTTTCAGAATTTTCCTTTCTGGATAAATTCAGTTTAAAACAGTATTTTAAAATCAGACTCGAGCTTTACGAGCGCCTACGTATTCATTTGTAGAATGAAATCAGAGTCTCATAGTTCCACTTATTTGGAAACTGTTTTTGTATTTTTGTTTGTTTTGAAAACGTGTCAAAACGGATTTTAGATTTCTTGTAAAACTTATAAAGGATTTGTTTTAAAAGCAGTGGATTTTTTTGCAAGTTATCTAATTTTTTTGATTAAAACTTGTTCAGTAATTGAAATCAGAAGAGTGGTAGAAAGACGTACCTAATGCGTTTGAAGATTAAAGACTGCTTTCTTGCTTCTTTCTCTCTCTAGGCTTTCTCTCTCTAAAAACTCTTTATAGAACTTGCTCTCTCTAAAAACTCTCTTCTTAATGATATAGATAAAGCTTTCTCTCTCCAAAACTTGCTTGAATGTTGATGCCTAAAATGAGACCCCAAGGGTCTTATTTAAAAACACTTCAAAAGGGGCCAGCCGTAGGTCGATCCCCGTCCTAATAAGTGAAGTGGAAACATTGGTTGTGGTAGATTCTTAATGTGCTCGAAAGTCAGGATGATAAACGCTGAATATTGCCATTCATATGCTCATTTTTGGAGTTTTTTGACGCGTTTATTTCTCTAAATCTACTCGGTTTGCCAACTTATTTCGCGATTAGTCTCGTAGCACTTTTGTATTTAACAATGCTTGAAAAGGCACATTTTGTGTGTTATTTTGGTGTCTTTGGATTTCAAGAAATATTGTATTTAATACAATGGTGGAATTTTTCATGGGACAAAAGGAATCCAAGAAAGTGGAAGTCTCCATGTGATTAAAGAGAGAAAGTGAAAGTCTCCATGTTATTAAAGAAAGAAAGTGAAAGTCTCCATGTGATTAAAGAGAGAAAATGGAAGTATCCATGTGATTAAATAGAGAAAGTGAAGGGCAAGCCATGATAGTTGAAGGAGAGTCGAGTGGGAATGTAGAGGAGTTGAAATCCATTACAACCCTTAGAAATGGAAAGATGATTGACAAAACTATAGTTCCTAAGGCTAAAACGCCGGTAGACATAGCCAAGTCAACACCAAGTGAAGGAGTAGAAGAGGAAAAGGAAGAGGAAAAGAGAAATGGGAAAGAGGACATAGAAAAAATCGGAAATAACATCAAGGTCCCTTTTCCTGAAAGGTTAAATCAACCTCCTAAGGAAAATCGCAACACCGAAATTCTTGATGTGTTTAGGGAAGTCAAGATCAACATTCCATTGCTTGACGCAGTCAAGAAAATACCTTTATATGTTAAATTTCTCAAAGATTTGTGTACCACAAAAAGAAGGTTGAATGTTAAGAAAAAGGCATTATGACAGAGCAAGCAAGCTCTATCATGCAAGGCACTAGTATTCCAAAATTCAAAGATCCCGGTTGTCCAACTATTTCATGTTTAATTGGCAATTGTCGCATAAATAATGCTTTACTTGATTTGGGAGCTAGTGTTAATGTGCTTCCTTCTTCAATGTACCAACGATTGGGGTTAGGAGAGTTGAAACCCACCAAAGTGACAATTCAATTAGCGGATCGCTCCGTTAAGATACCGAGAGGGATAATAGAGGATGTTCTTGTGCAAATTGATAAATTATACTTTCCCGTTGATTTCATTGTTCTTGATATGCAACCGTTAGCAAATCCCGCTAATGAAATTCCTGTCATTTTAGGAAGACCATTTCTTGCCACATCTAATGTCATCATTAATTGCAAGAATGGAATTGTTAAATTGGCTTTTGGAAACATGACCCTTGAGCTAAATGTGTTCTCTTTAAGCAAACAACAAAATGATTTTGATGAAGAAAGTGAACACGTGAACATGATAGAGTCATTGGTTCAAGATCATTTTAATAATACTTATGATTTGGATTCAATGGAAGAAAATCTAACCATTTCCAATGAATTCGATGAGTGTTTGCAAGTGTTTTCCTTACTTGATGATAAGGTTAAAGATCTAAAGGAGCAAAAGGGGAGCACATCCGATCAAACACTAAATCTTGAGGGACAAATGGAGATCAAGCCATTACCAAGCAACTTGAAGTACGCTTTCCTAGGTGCTTCGAGAACCTACCCAGTGGTAATCTCTTCCGAACTCTCAAAAGATCAAGAGGTGAGGTTGGTAAGTATGCTTAATAAACATAAGAAAGCTTTTGGTTGGACATTAGTTGACCTCCAAAGGGATTAATCCTTTAATTTGCACTCACAAAATCCACTTGGAGGAAAATGCTAAACCATCTAGACAATTTCAACGTCGTTTGAATCCAAATATGCAATAAGTTGTAAGAAATGAGGTATTGAAATTACTAGATGCGAAAATCATTTATCCAATCTCCGATAGCAAATGGGTGGGTCCAACCCAAGTTGAACCAGAGAAATCCGGCCTCACGGTAGTCAAAAATGAACAAAATGAATTAATTCCTCAAAGAGTCACCACCGGATGGCGAATGTGTATTGACTACCGTAAGCTCAATGAAGTAACACTTAAAGACCACTTCCCACTCCCATTTTTTGACTAAACACTTGAAAGAGTATCCGGGGATGAGTTTTACGCGTTCTTAGATGAATTTTTTGGATACAACCAAATTGAGATTGATTTAAATGATCAAGAGAAAACCACCTTCACATGCCCCTTTGGTACCTTTGCATATTGAAGGATGCCATTTGGGTTGTGCAATGCACAGGCAACCTTTCAAAGGTGCATGCTAAGTATCTTTAGCGACATGGTGGAAAAGACCTTAGAGGTATTTATGGATGACTTTACCGTTTACGGTAAGTCATTCGATAATTGTTTTTTGAATGTTGAGCAGGTTTTAGAAAGGTGCATTGAGAAACAGATTGTTCTTAATTAGGAGAAATGTCATTTCATGGTGACAAAGGGTATTGTCTTAGGGCACATTATTTCAGAGAAGGGAATCGAAGTTGACAAGGCAAAAATTGAAATAATCTAAAAACTTCCCACTCCAATTACCATCAAAGATGTCCATTCATTTTTGGGTCATGCCGGCTTTTATAGGAGGATCATTCAAAACTTCAGTGCTATCGCAAAGCCGTTGTGCAATCTCCTATTGAAAGATGCCCCATTCATTTGGGACGAGAAATGTGAAGAAGCATTCGCCAAACTCAAGCACTTGCTCACAACCGCCCCCATCATGCAAACTCCTGATTGGAGTTTGCCATTTGAACTCATGTGTGATGAAAGAGACTATGCCGTGGGGGCAGTTATTGGCCAAAGAAAGACAAGAAGTCTGGAGTCATTTACTATGCAAGCCGAACACTCAACCATGTTCAAATGAACTACACAACAACAGAGAAAGAGCTCTTGGCCATAGTATTTGCCCTTGACAAATTCCGATCCTACCTCATTGGATCGCCTATTGTCGTTTTCACTGATCATGCGGCTCTCAAATACCTTTTTACGATGAAATATGCAAAGCCAAGGCTTCTAAGGTGGATTCTTTTGCTCAAAGAATTCCACTTGCTCATCAAAGACAAGAAAGGTGTTGAACATGTGGTAGCGAATCATCTATCTCGCCTCTCATTCACTTATCACATCGAGCAAAGTGCAATCAAAGATTCGTTCCCGGATGAGAAATTATTTTTGGTAACTTTATTTTCATGGTACGCCGACATTGTTAATTTTTTTGTCACCGACAAGATGCCAACACATTGGAATGCTCAAGATCGGCGAAAATTCATGTCCGAAGTGTACTGATTCTATTGGGAAGAACCGTACTTGTTCAAGTATGGTGCGGACGAAATTATTCGGCGTCGTGTACCGGATGAAGAGTTCAAAAAAGTCCTTACTTTGTGCCACAACGAAGCTTGTGGAGGGCACTTTTCGGCTAAGAAAACGGCGGCCAAAGCGATTATAAGCGATGGTGGTACTCATTTTTGCAACAAACCTTTTGAATCTTTAATGCAAAAATATGGGGTAAATCATAAGGTATCACTCGCTTATCATCCGCAAACCAATGGCCAAGCCGAACTTGTTAATAGGTAGATTAAGCAAATTCTTGAAAAGACGGTAAATCCAAATCGTAAGCATTGGTCATTGCGTCTTAACGATGCACTTTGGGCTTACCATACGGCTTTTAAAACAATTTTAGGAATGTCTCCCTATCGGATAGTATATGGCAAGCCTTGCCATCTTCCCGTTGAGTTGGAACATAGATCATTTTGGGCAATTAAAATGATGAATTTTGATATCGAAAATGTCGGAAGCAACCGAAAAGTACAATTTGAGGAGTTGGAAGAATTAAGGAGGGATGCATACCAAAATGCAGAGATAAGCAAAAAACGTGCAAATTTTTTCCATGATAAATCTATTTTAAGAAAAAAATTTAAACTCGGGCACAAAGTTCTAGTTTATGACACGCATTTGCATCTCTTTCCGGGAAAGTTGAAATCTCGTTGGATTGCCCATACATTGTTCAATATGTATTTCCTTTTGGGGCCGTGAATGTTGATGATCCTAAAACTGGTTTTGTGTTTAAAGTGAACAGACAACGCCTTAAGCCATCTTTGGAATTCCCACCTCAAGAGGAGTCCACCACTCTTGAAGATCCGACCTATACCTAACAAGCATAGGTGATGTTTGTATATACTTAAAAAAGAAAAAAAAAATTTGCTTTATTTCCTTTCCTTCCTTTTTGGGTTTGGTTTGATAAACATGATATTACGATTAAAAATAAATTAAATTGAAAGTTTGAAAAATGATGAATAATTTTATTTTTTTCAAAAAAAATGATGATGATTGGTTCATTAGCTATTGGCATGAATTCTTTGATCTAGATGGAAATTTGAGTGATAATCTATCTTGCTTTACTTCAATTAGATTCATGACCTTAGAAACGTCCCTTAAAATGTGTAAATGCTTCAAGTAGAGAAATTCTTTCGTAACACTTAGAGTAATTTTTATTTTGTGAAGAGGGAATTCTTGTTCAAAGACGATAAAAGTTTTTTCGAAAAGATCCTCCAATAGAGAGGACAAATGCATGGCACTTTGAAAAACTTCGATGACTTTTAATCCTAATATTGACTTAAAGCTTCACTTGACTAAATCACAAGTCTCTTTATCTAATATTATGGATAGGTAAAGCTTACCATATGGGAAAGGGTAAATAGCTTCCTTCAAGCTTAATAAATAAGCATAAAATGTCAAATTTTATATAATGAGTCTGCTGCCCCCTAAAGAGATAAAAACCGCCTTGAACTAATTTAGTAAAAATTCCAAGAAAATATAAGAAAAGTGCTTAGAAATTAACAAAATTTAAAACTTTCGTTTTTGAAGGAAATTTCTCTTTCATCTCTAATGATCAATACTCTTTATATTTAAATGAGAATTTTGCTAATTTAACACTTAGCATGTGATTAAAGGGAAGTATGAGGTTAAGTTTCTAAAGGAGATAAGCAATTTAGATAGTCATTCAAAACCCACAAGTCTAGAAATAGTGATAGTAATGTCATAAGCTTTGCAAATTGAACTTTTGGAATCATCATTCTCGTCATTCACCATGATCAAACTTTTGATGTTTGTAGGTATCATCACTGTAAACATTCACGAGACAAACCTCGTCTTCTAAGGGAACTTGGAAGTTTTTAAAATGGCTTAGTGCGTTTTATTAATAAATTTTTGGATAATATTATTTTGCTTTTATTTATCTTGCTAAGGGATTAGCAAGAGATAAGTCGGGGGGAGTTGATAAACGCTTAATATTCCCATTCATGTGCTCATTTTCAGAGTTGTTTGACGTGTTTATTTATCTAAATCTACTCGGTTTGCCAACTCATTTCGCGATTAGTCTCGTAGCACTTTTGTATTTAACAATGCTTGGAAAGACACATTTTGTGTGTTATTTTTGTGTCTTTAGATTTCAAGAAATATTATTATTTTTGTGTCTTTAGATTTCAAGAAATATTGTATTTAATACAATGGTGGAATTTCCCATGGGACAAAAGGAATCCAAGAAAGTGAAAGTCTCCATCTGATTAAAGAGAGAAAGTGGAAGTCTCCATGTTATTAAAGAAAGAAGTGGAAGTATCCATGTGATTAAAGAGAGAAAGTGGAAATCTCCAGGTCCATGCGATTAAAGAGCATCTAAGAAAGTGGAATTCTCCATGTGATTAAAGAGCATCCAAGATGGCGGATTTATCCACCAAAAATAAAATAAGCATTGTTTAGTTTTTAACATCCAACACAACTCTCCTATTTATAGTCTTCATTGTTGCTTTGGAGAGGAGGACATTTATTACTTCTCTTTTCTCAATTTATAGATAACTTGTAATAGTTTTTTCTAGAGAGAGAAATGGAGTTCACTTTTATAATTCTTGTCTCTACATTTATTATAGAGTAAATTTCTTTGCTAAGGCTAAAAGATGAAATTTGTAATGCATTAATTATGTAAGTTAAATTCTCATTCCATTGTTAGTATTGTTAAATAATTTTTGAATCCTTCATCTTCTCTATTTTTTCAACCATTCATAAGCTAGTAAGATAATTTTCATATGATGATTTGACTTTGTATGCTTTGTATACATAGATCTCAAGCATTAATGAGAAAATGATACACTTGTCTATTTCTTACTAGCATATGTCCATTCTTTCTTTGAATAAGATACTTTTCATTGCCAAGCATGATTAGTCTTTGAATATTCATGGAAACACCATAAATTTAAGATTTTAATCTTTAAATACTTTAATGATATGTTGAGTGCTTTCCACTTTATGTGATTTTAAGACTCATCATCTTCTTAGTTAAAGTGTTGCCAAAGAGAATCTTTTAAATTTATGTCATAAACAACTTCATTAATCATTTTAAGGATTCAATTTGTATTTATCAAATAAGTCTATATAAGACGGTTTGACCTCCACCTAGACCTCCCAATCTTAGACAAATGAAATGTTATGATTTATCGAGTTAAACTCCTTGTAGTTGACCATTTTCATAATCAAGTCATTTTCCTAGGGGAAACTAACAATGAGTTCTTAAATGCCTAGTTTAAATTTATATCTTTTTTTGTGTATTTTAAGTTTGAATCTTAGTTGATATTATATGGGAATGGGTTGCACTTGCTTCACACCCTTCGTCACAAGATGAAAATGAGAGATGCACTTGTGTTGATATTTGCTTACACCCTTTCTTTATGTGGCATTTATATGGGAATTGCTTTTGCTCCACACCCTTTTGCTTAGAAATGGGTAAAATATTCAACACTTAAGAATTGCATTGAGAACTTTAAATGAGGTTGATTTTACTTAACTTTGCAAAACAAATGAATTATATAATGCCTTAGCCTTTTCTCATCTATTGTTACATCATTTTAATTTTTATTGCACGACTTTAAAATCAATCATTAAAATCAACCAATTAAATTCTCTTAACAAAACCTTGGACTCGTAATCACCACATCGTCTTTTTGACTATCCTTGTGGTTCAACATTTGGACTTACCAAGTATTATAACTTGACAACCTGCACTTGGGTACCTAAGCACGGAAGTATTTTTGGAGCGTCAAAGGATCTTTCCTAACGGTCTCCTGTATGCATGACGACTCAACACTTGATGCGGAATGCTTGTTTTGTATGAAAATCGGGTTCACATGAGAGTCGTGGATTGCGGTGTTCACACCTCCACATGCTTTCGAGTGGTAGAAGGACTACGTTCTCTCAACTTCCTTATCCATAATGCACTAGCGGATAATCTGATCCGCACAATATTTAAACAAATACGACTCGTCCCAATAAAACCGACCCACTTCACTCGAGAACCTTTACTTATCTTGTGCTCTTTACGATTTCGGTATCTTGTCAGTTATAAGATAATTGAGTCTACATACCATGAAAGTCTTGAAATTGCCAACAATTGTTCGTCCAGGAACGAATCTTGAATCGGACTGTCGTTGATGTTGTTGGTGAAAGTGAGCCGAGATAGGTGATCGGCCACCACATTCTCGACTTCCTTTTTGTCATTCATGCTCAAATGAAATTCTTGCAACAACAGAATCCATCGGTGGAGTCACGGCTTAGCATCCTTCTTAGTGAAAAGATACTTTAGGGCAGCATGATCCATGAAAATCGCAATGGGCGATCCTATTAAGTAAGATCAAAACTTGTCCAATGCAAAGACAATCGCCATAAGTTCTTTTTCGGTTGTGGTGTAATTCATTTTAGCTTCGTTCAATGTCCAACTTGCATAGTAAATTACACCCAGTTTCTTGTCTTTTCGTTGACCAAGAACTGCTCTAACCACATAGTCACTAGCGTGTCACATGAGCTCAAAAGGCAAGCTCCAATCCAGTGTCTGCATTATCAGCGCAGTAGTGAGCATATGCTTCAGTAAGATAAATGCTTTATTTCACTTTGCGTCCCACTCAAAATGTGCATCTTTAAGGGGAAGATTGCACATTGGCTTGGAAATGGAAATGTAGTTCTTGATAAACCTCCAATAAAACTTGCATGTCACATAAATGATCGGACATCTTTCAAATTTTTTGGTATAGGAAGCTTGGCGATCAACTAAATCTTCGCTTTATAGACTTCAATTTCTTTGGACAAGATGATGTGCCCCAACACGATACCCTTGGTAACCATGAAATGACACTTCTTCTAATTCAACACCAATTATTTTTCAACACATCATTCCAAAACATGTTCTAGGTTAGTCAAGCAATTGTCGAATGACTTACCATAAACGGTAAAGTCATCCATAAAAACATCCAAAGTTCTTTCCACTATATCGTTAAAAACACTTAGCATATACCAGTGGAAAGTGGCCGGTGCATTACATAGACCAAAAGCCATCCTTCGATAAGCGAAGGTGCCAAAAAGACATGTAAAGGTGATTTCTTCTTGATCATTTAAATCAATCTCGATTTGGTTGTATTCCAAAAATTCGTCTAAAAACAAGTAAAATTCATGTCCAGATACCCTTTCTAGAGTTTGATCCAGAAAAGGAAGAGGAAAATGATCTTTACGAGTTACTTCATTTAATTTTCAATAGTGAATGCACATCCGCCACCCGGTAGTAAGTTTTTGTGGAATTAATTCATCGAATTCATTCTTGACTGCCATTAGATCGGACTTTTTCAGTACAACTTGTGTTGGACTAAACCACTTGCTATTCGAGATTAGATAGATGATCTTAGCATTTAGAAATTTCAACACCTAGTTTCTAACCACCTTTTGCAAGTTAGGGTTCAAACAGCATTGGAATTGCCTCAATGTTTTAGCTCCCTCCTCCAAGTGTATTCTGTGTGTATATTAATGGACTTATACCTTGGAGGTCGGCTAGAGTCCAACCAAAAGCCTTTTCATGCTTTTCGAGCATGTTAATCAATATTACCTCTTGGTCACTCGAGAGCTTGAATGAAATAATGACGAGGTAAGTGTCGAACGCTCCTAAGAAGGCATATTTCAAATTACTCAGCAATGGCTTTAGCTCCATTTGCCCTTCAAGCTTCTTGGTGGACGGTGATGTGTTTTCTTTTTGTTCAAAAATTCCAACTTATTTATCAAACAAAGAACACTTGTATACAAACCTCGGGTTCCTCGGAAGTGGTTAGAAAACCTTCCGTGGAATCCAATTCAAAATTAGGCTCGAAGAGATCTTACACCAATGGGTCTATCATATTCACGTGTTCATTCTAATCGTTACAATCATCTTTTTGATTGCTCAAAGAGAACACGTTAAGCTCTAAACTCATGTTCCCAAAAGCTAACTTGATTATTCCGTTCTTAGATTTATTATAGCATTAAAAGTAGTAAGAAATGGTCATCTGAGGATAACCGAAATCTCATTAGCCGGGTTTGACACTGGTTGTATGTCGAGGATGATAAAGTCAACCGGAAAGTAAAGTTTATCAATTTGGACAAGTATATCCTCGACTACCCCTTTAGGGATCTTTACGGATCGGTCCGCCAATTGAATTGTTACCTTCGTAGTTTTAATTCTCCCAACCCCAGTTGTTGATACACATAATACGGGGAGCACATTAACACTTGCTCCCAAATCTAGTAAAGCATTTTTAATCCTACAATTTCCTATTAATCAAGAAATTGTGGGACAACTAGGGTTCTTAAACTTCGGGGCTCTCATGCCTTTCATTATAGAGCTCGCTTGCTCTGTCATGAAAGCTTTCTCCTCACATTCCACCTTTATTTCGTTGTGCATAAGCCTTTGAGGAACTTAGCAAACGAAGGTATTTGCTTGGCCGCGTTAAGCAATGGAATGTTGATTTTCACTTGCTTAAAGTCATCCAAATTCTCAGTATTAGATTTAGATGGTTGGTTCAATCTCTCTGGAAAATGAACCTTGATTCCGTTCTTGGATTTTTTTAAGATCATCATTTCCTTGTTTCTCTTTTTCTCTTTCCTCATTTCTCTTACAACTTTCTCAACTTTTGATTCTTCAACACTTGCAGACTTAATTATGTCCGCCACCTTGGAGGTTTTAGGATCAATAATCTTATCTAACATTTTCCCACTCCATAGGATCGTGATGGATTTTAGTTTTCTAGTTTGGTAGTAGTCTCTCCTCTTTCTATCACCAAAGGTTGGCCTCTAGGATTAACTAAAGGTTAAGACGGAAATTTTCCCTTCTCTTGGATTGTTATAATGGTGGTGGGCTTAGACATTTGGGTTTTTAACACACCCACATCACGATCCGACAAAAGTTCTTAACAAAGCTTCTAAGTTTTGGTTTTGGTTTTGGTTTTGTGGTGGAGCAAAAGGGTTTTGAGGTTGATGTTGCCTTTGGTTTCCTCCCCAACTGAAATTCAGATAATTCTTCCATCCCTCATTGTACCTTTGCGAATAGGGATCACTTTGTTGACGACTTTGGTTGTACTGATTCAACGCATTAACTTTGGCATGGTTTTTGAGGACTTCCCAAAAAGCAGGAATGGTAGGACAATCCTTGATTGTGTGTCTTGAATTTCACAAATGACACAATCAACTCGAGGATACTTCAATTGACCTCTCTAAGCTTACTTGCCTCTATTGCCTTTACCTTTTTAGACAAATTGAGCAATCTCGCACCTATGTCATCATTGTTAGAAATTTGGTACAACCCACCTCTTCTGGGAGGTTTGGCCTTAGGCTTCTCGATGTAAGTGTTTCAATTATGGGCCTCCGCTAATTCATCAAAATATAACAAAGCCTCCTCGGGGTTTTTACTCAAAAATTGACCAATACACATGGTCTCAACAAATATACGCATTTCAGGTGTGAGAAATTCAAAAAAATAACTAAGACTCCATGTTTTCCTGACCATGGTGAGGGCATGCGTTTAATAGTTCCTTATATCTTTCCCAACATTTGTAAAAAATTTCATTTTCTTTTGGCAAAAAATTTGATATCGCCCTTCTTAAAGCGTTTGTCCGATGGACAAAAAACAATTTAAAAAAAATTCTTATTGAAGTACTTGCCAAGTCTAAATTGATTGCGGTCTCTGAGCATTCAACCAAAATTTTCCTTTCTTTTAATGAAAAAGGGAATAATTGTAAACGCATAACCTCCTCGTTGGTATTCGCTTCTTGAAACGTGGAGCAAATTTCTTCAAAGTCTTTCAAATGCAAATATGGGTTCTCTGACTCCATACCATAAAAAGAAGGGATATGCTGAAACATACCTGGTTTCAAAGACAAAGTGCCCGCTTGGCCGGCGGGGAGCACGATGCTTGAGTTGGAAGTCGTACGATGGGGTTGAAGATAATCACCCATTGTTCTAATTGGAGGAACATTGTTGGCACCTTCCCCCTCGTTATCGTTACCGTGGTCTAACATTTCTGGTGATCTAAGGCGGCTAATTTGAATATCCACAAACAACTACCCTTGCATAGGCTTGGAAAGAACTATTCGAATGGCTCCTCAAAAACTCTACAAAATGAAACAAAAATAAGAGAGAAAAATAAATTAATTAAAAAGAGAGATACTTATAGAATGGTTTTATACAAAACCCGTAATCGTCCTTTTGGTCACAATCCCCGGCAACGAAGTTAAAACTTGACCCCGATAAAATATCACGTTGTGATAGCCCAAGTGCATGCACGTCAAGTTGTAATATAATCTCAAAAGTCAGAGTTTCAATCCATAAGAATAGTTGAAAAGGAATGGAATGGATTACAAATTTTACGGGTTTTTGGTTTTGTAAAAAGGTTGGCTATCGAACAAAGTTAATGTAAATTGGTTGTGAAAAGTGTTAAGAAAGCACTAAGGTAAGTGAAAGTTTCTCGTGATATAATTAATGGCATTTGCAAGCTCATACATAGATTTCAATACAATATTCTCAAGAATGGGGAATGTTGTCATATCTCTCAATAGCAAAGAGTGCGAACCTAGGCAACTCATTCTCGGGTTGAAGCTATATCAAGAAAGAATACAACAAAATTCCACCAAAGATGAAGCTATCTCTTAGCTATGGGTGTGAAGCAAAGCAACCCTTTCCCATGAAGCTAATCTGAGGTAGAGATGATAAACTCGTCGTAAAAAGGTTATATATATATGTGTGAAATCTCATGGTTTAAAAGAATGAAAATTAGATAGTGAATCATTACAATGAAACGAAAGGAGGTTTGTGGAATAAATTTATTAACTAGTCGATCATCGTTTAAGAAAGACAGTAGGGAGTCTAAATATCACATAAAGTATATGAAGTACTCAAAATATCGTTAAGAAAATCAAAGATTAGATTAACAAATTTATAAAATCATCTATGGAGTTTTAAGAATTCTCCATAATCTCTACAAAGAAGAGGAAGGTCCATAGATAGGGAAAAAGTACTACAAGCTTTCTAGAATAATACAAGTATGTTGGATTATCATTCATACACAAGAACTAAGCATACAAGGCATGTAAAGTATAATCTTTAAATGAAAATACCTAGAAAGCATGAAGAATGAAGGATTTGAAAAAGAAAAGGTTCACAATTATTTAACAAAGTTTAAACATGGATTGAGAAATTAATCACCGAAAATCATATCGCAAATCACTTCTCTCTAGAACTTGCATAAAACATAGATAACCTAACCTATAAGCAAAGGAAAATAATATATACTAAGAGATTACAAAATATCTAATTAAATATCTAAAATAGCTAGAACCACTAAAATAGCCCATTTTGGGTGTGAAATGGCTAAGTTGCCAGGGTCATGATCGATCATGGTTATGCCCATGATCAATCATGGAAGTGCACTGCCTCCCCATGATCGATCATGGTTCTGCGATTTCTTCACTCAATAGTTTTGCAAGCTTCAAAACTTCCTTTTGATCAATTCTTTGAGGGTCGATGATTTCCATACCTATAAATAGATAGAATTCTACACAAAAACACCAACTTGGACTATATTAGATACAAAATTCACTAAGGCACTAATCTCGAAATAAATAGATAATTAGTCAAAATTAATACAACAAACGCGTCAAAATACTCTAGGAAAGAGCTTGTGCATGACAATATTAAGCGTTATCAATAATATAAAAATATTAAAGTGGTTATATTATACAATTAAACTAATATAGGCCATATACATATATAACATACACGTATGAAGCTACACCAAAGATTGGGGGAGCACAAGCTATATTTAGTTTTGAGAATGTGTGGTGAAACGAAATGTGTTTTATTGTAATGTTAAGTAGTCAAACAATTATAATCATGTGTGTTCCTAGCTATATGAAATTTGCAACCTTTCTTGTGTGTTCCAATATGTAATTTGCATTCCTTCTTATTTTGTTAGTAGAGTGGATGCGGATTTTAGTTTTGTGCCTCATATTTGTAGCAAGGTCATCAATGAGTTAGTCTGTCATGTGTGGGTGTCTTCATCTTGAGAGAGTTGGAACTCCTTGTTCCCAGATTGGCTATTGAATCTTGTGTCCCATGAATAACAGTGTTATTGCGTGTTAGTGACTTTAAAAAAAAAAATCTTATCACGTGTGTGCATATATATATATGTATATATGTATATATCTAATTTGCATCCTTTCACCTCTGTAAAGAATAACTAGTCTAGTGTGCTCTTGTTGTAATGCAAAATTTGGGTTTAAATCTTCTAACTGTCTATCGCAAATATCCCACATTAGTAGTGTAATGGGAAGGTTCTTAGTATATATGTGGGAACAGTGACCTTAATTAACAACTTGGGCTATCCATTTTAGGGGAGAACCCGGGTGGTTATATATGGTACCATTACCACATGACTGTGCGGATATTGCGGGTAAAGTGATATTGGGTACTCTTAACACTTCAAAATCATATTTAGTAACAAAAGATATATATGTAACCACAGTATCCTACTTATTTTTTTCCTATGAGTATTTATTACTAATTTATTTGTCATTCTTGTTGAATACCATCTGAATAAAATTAGCTTTTAAAATCACCATGAACAAGGGCCCCATTTTTAAGATCCACTTTTACATATATAACTATAACCACAATAGAGTGACCCAGTGACTAGTCACCTTGAGCTCAGAAAACAAGGCTCTACTCGGAGATTCTTAGGTCGAATCTCAACAAATGTAAAATCTCTTGTGTCCAGCAATTGCAACTCACAAGACAAAAGAAATCTTTATCATGTTCAAGAACAATATTCTTAACCACATCCTCGGGAAGATTCTTGGGCAATGAGCTATTTTTTAAGTGGTTGTCCATGGATATGGAAGAAATTAGCATAAGTTTAATGAATGGAGAGAGGAGTGAATGGGGAAAGATGAAAGAGAGCCAAAGAAAAGCGCATATATAGGGCATGTAATAGAATAAAGGACAGAAATGAGGGGGAGAGAATAGAAACACATGGAGTAGACCCTAGGGACACTCTAACATACTGAGATAGAAAACCTTCTAAGAGAGGGGAAGAATCACACACATAAAATTAACATTCATAAAGAAAATAGCGAGATTGTTGAGATGCAAAAATAAGAGCAATTCGAGAAACAAAACTACAGTTTGTAAAGCGCGAGCGCAATTTAACCCGCAAGCTCCGGCCACTAACTTTAACATTTTATTAAAATATGTATAAGTTTTCCAATTTAACCCCCAAATTTCTTTGTACCGGCCAACAAAGCTTAAGGTCAAATCCACCCCACTCTCCCCCCTCCCCTCCTTTTTTCCTCTTTTCCCATGGTCATCTTGGGATTCGATCTGGAGTTTTAAATTTGGTAACCGCTAATTACACACACTAAAATACCTTGTAACACTTTAGCATTAGCTCGGTCATATAGGACTGAGCCAATGTATTTTTTTTCTTCCCAACAATAGCTCGGTCCTATAGAACAGAGCTAATGTGCACATACTCGGTGCAATATGATAGAGTAAATGAGATGAACTGTTTCCAAGTAAAATGATGTGTGTAATTAGCGTCACCTTAAATATTACTTCAACAATTTTTCTACCTTAATTTCTTTGTCTTTCGAGAATATATGCTTGATGGAAAAGTATTCAAAATATTGGACTTTTGGGTTTACATGAAAGAATGTCGAGTATGATTTGAACGTTACTAAAGATGCATTTTATATGCAATAGAGAAAGTAATATACTAAAAATATGCACAACAAACTTAATTTTGCACGATACCAGAAAAATTACAATCCGAAAATATCCTACAAAGTTTAAGTTGCCATCCTTTTAGAGTTTGGTCAAAGATAGACCCTCAATTAAAAAAAAATCCCTTCTTTTGCCGAAAACTTTCGGAGACAAGTCCCATTTTCTAATATCCCGGTGCATTTCCTACTTATATTGTTTTAGGGAAAATTCATTGCTAGCATCTATTTTTTATGTGTTTTAGAATGAACAGTAACTACTTAATGTTTTTGGTCTCTACATTTTGTTTTGTTTTGCTTTCTTGACAAAAAAAAAAATAATGGCCTTAGCCCTCACCTCCTACTTGGGAGGTCACACTGAGTTTTATTCTCCTTCCCCAAAGATTTCTTGTATTTCCAAAGGAAGATATGGGAGAAACCATTTCAACATCTAAGCACAATCCTTATGATACGTTTTTGCAAATTATGTGTTATTGGACAACTACTTAAATAATCTCCAAATGGTCAAAAGGTTAGATCAAATAAGATTTGTAATTTAAAAAATAAAAATCAGATGACAAATGATAAACGCTTAATATTCTCATTCATTTGCTCATTTTCGGAGTTGTTTGACGTGTTTATTTCTCTAAAACTACTCGGTTTGCCAACTTATTTCGCGATTAGTCTCGTAGCACTTTTGTATTTAACAATGCTTGGAAAGGCATATTTTTGTGTTTATTTTGGTGTCTTTAGATTTCAAGAAATATTGTATTTAATACAATATTGGAATTTTCCATGGACAAAAAGAATTCAAGATAGTGGAATTTTCCATAGACAAAAAGAATTCAAGAAAGTCTCCATCTCCATGTGATTAAAGAGCATCCAAGAAAGAAAGTCTCCATGTCCATGTGATTAAAGAGCATCCAAAAAAGAAAGTCTCCATGTCCATGTGATTAAAGAAAGAAAGTGGAATTCTTCATGTGATTAAAGAGCATCCAAGAAAGTGGAATTCTCCAGCAAAAACAATAAAAATAAAAATAAAAAGCATTGTTTATTATTTTAGCATCCAACACAACTCTCCTATTTATAGTCTTCATTGTTGTGTTGGAGAGAACACTTTTATTACTTCTCATTTCTCAATTTATAGAGAGCTTGTAATAGTTTTATTTTCTAGAGAGAGAAATGGAGTTCACTTTTATAATTCTTGTCTCTACATTTATTATGGAGTAAATTTCTTTGCTAAGGCTAAAAGATGAAGTTTGCAATGCATTAATTATGTAAGTTCAATTCTCATTCCATTGTTAGTATTGTTAAATACTTTTTGAATCCTTCATCTTCTCCATTTTTTCAACCATTCATAAGCTAGTAAGATAATTTTCATATGATGATTTGACTTTGTATGCCTTGTATACATAGATCTCAAGCATTAATGAGAAAATGATACACTTGTGTATTTGTTACTAGCCTATGTCCATTCTTTCTTTGAATAAGATACTTTTCATTGCCAAGCATGATTAGTCTTTGAATATTCATAGAAACACCATAAATTTTAGATTTTAATCTTTAAATACTTTAATGATATGTTGAGTGCTTTCTACACTTTATGTGATTTTAAGACTCATCATCTTCTTAGTTAAAGTGTTGCCAAAGAGGATATTTTAAATTTATGTCATAGACAACTTCATTAATCATTTTAAGGATTCAATTTGTATTTATCAAATAAGTCTATATAGGACGGTTTGACCTCCACCTAGACCTCCCAATCTTAGACAAATGAAATGTTATGATTTATCGAGCTAAACTCTTTGTAGTTGGCCATTTTCATAATCAAGTCATTTGCCTAGGGAAAACTAACAATGAGTTCTTAAATGCCTAATTTAAATTTATGCCTTTTCTTTTTGTGTATTTTAAGTTTGAATCTTGGTTGATATTATATGGGAATGGGTTGCACTTGCTTCACACCATTTGTCACAAGATAAAAATGAGAGATACACTTGTGTTGATATTTGCTTACACCCTTTCTTTATATGGCATTTATATGGGAATGGGTTGCTTTTGCTCCACACCCTTTTGCTTAGAAATGGGTAAAATATTGAACACTTAGGAATTGCATTGGGAACTTTGAATGAGATTGATTTTACTTAACTTTGCAAAACAAATGAATTCTATAATGCCTTAGCCTTTTCTCATCTATTATTACATCATTTTAATTTTTATTGCAAGACTTTAAAATCAACAACTAAAATCAACCAATCATATTTTCTTAAACAAAGCCTTGGACTAGTAATCACCACATCGTCTTTCCGACTATCCTTGTGGTTCGACACTTGGACTTACCAAGTATTATAACTTGACAACCTGCACTTGGGTACCTAAGCACGGAAATATTTTCGGCGCGTCATGTTTTTGGCGCCGTTGCCAAGGATACGGCCAAAGACGGATTACGGGTTTTGTAAAAAAAAATCAGTTTGTAAGTATTCTCTCCCTTTGTAAATTACTTTTCCTACTTATTATTTTTTTTTTAGGTGGAAAAATTTATTCGAGATCACCCTTCCGGGCTTATGCCAGAAAATTTGTACATTGATCTTCGCATAAGTCCACCAAGAGGTCAACCACTACCAAGGCATCCTAGTCCTTCACCTACTCCTTCCAAAATGGCTAACGAGAACAATGAGTCAAATACCAGAGAAAACAATAATCACGATCCTCCAGTTGGAACAATGAGGGATTATCTTTAACCTCCTCGGACGACGTCTAATTCTTGCATCATTCTCCCCACCGGACAAGCGGGAACATTCTCATTCAAGTCAGGTATGCTTCAACATATCCCCTCTTTCCATGGTATGGAGTCCGAAAATCCGTACTTCCATTTGAAAGATTTCGAGGAAGTTTGCTCCACGTTTCGTGAGGCAAACACCAATGAGGAAGTAATGCGTTTAAAACTTTTTCCTTTCTCCTTAAAAGATAAAGGAAAATATGGTTGAATACTCTAAGACCGCAATCTATTCGGTCTTGGCAAGTACTTCAATCGGAGTTTTTGAAAAAATTCTTTCCCATTCATCGGACCAACGCTTTGAGAAGGGCGATATCCAATTTTCGCCAAAAGAAAATAAAAGTTTTTACAAATGTTGGAAAAGATACAAGGAACTTTTAAACGCATGTCCTCACCATGGCCACGAAACATGGAGCCTTGTAAGCTATTTGTAGAGACCATGTGTAATGGTCAATTTTTGAGTAAAAGTCCCGAGGAGGCCTTGTTCTATTTTGATGAATTGGCAGAAGGTGCCCAAAATTGGAACACCTATACCGAGGAACTTAAGGCCAAACCTCTGGAAAAGGGTGGGTTGTACCAAATATCCAATTATGATGACATGGGGGTAATGTTGTTCCAATTGTCTAAGAAGGTAGAGGCCTTAGAGACAAACAAGTTTAGAGATGTCAATGTAGTATCATCAAGTCAATTGTGTGTCATTTGTGAAAAGTTGGGACATTCCACGGAGGAGTGTCACACAATTTCGGCCTTCAAAGAGGTCCTTTAAAGTCCCTCACAAATCAATGCTATGAACTTATACTCTAGGCCAAACAATGACCCATTTTCTCAAAGGTACAATGAAGGGTGGAGGAACCATCCTAATTTTAGTTGGGGGGAAATCAAAATGCTTATCAAAATTCGAATGCAAACTCGAATTCCTACCAACCAAGACCACCTCCACCGCAAAAAAAACTCTTTTGGTCAAGCAAACCCAAACCCAAATTCAAATTTGGAGACTCTTTTGCGGTAGTTTGTAGACAAAACCAATAGAGATGTTAGTGATTTGAAAACTCAAATGTCCAAACTCACCACCGCTTTAGCAACCCAAGAAAAAGGAAAGTTCTCGGCCCAACCAATAGCTAATCCTAGAGGGCAAGCCATGATAGTTGAAGGGGAGTCGAGTGGGAATGTAAAGGAGTTGAAATCCATCAAAACCCTTAGAAATGGAAAGATGATTGACAAAACTATAGTTCCTAAGGCCCAAACGCCGGTGGACATAGCCGAGTCAACTCCAAGTGAAGGAGTAGAAGAAGAAAAGAATGTGAGGGAAAAGGAAGAGGAAAAGAGGAATGAGAAAGATGACATAGAAAAAATCAGAAATAACATCAAAATCCCTTTTCCCGAAAGGTTAAATTAACCTCCTAAGGAAAATCGCAACACCGAAATTCTTGATGTGTTTAGGGAAGTCAAGATCAACATTCCATTGCTTGACGCGGTCAAGCAAATACCTTCATATGCTAAATTTTTCAAAGATTTGTGTACCACAAAAAGAAGGTTGAATGTTAAGAAGAAAGCATTTATGACAGAGCAAGTGAGCTCTATCATGCAAGGCACTCGTATTCCAAAATTCAAATATCCTGGTTGCCCAACCATTTCATGTTTAATTGGAAATTGTCGCATAAAGAATGCTTTACTTGATTTGGGAGCTAGTGTTAATGTGCTTCCTTTTTCGGTGTACCAACAATTGGGGTTAGGAGAGTTGAAACCCACCAAAGTGACGATTCAATTAGCGGATCGCTCCGTTAAGATACCGAGAGGGATAATAGAGGATGTTCTTGTGCAGATTGATAAATTTTACTTTCCCATTGATTTCATTGTTCTTGATATGCAACCGGTAGCAAATCCCACTAATGAAATTCCTATCATTTTAGGAAGACCATTTCTTGCCACATCTAAATCCATCATTAATTGCAAGAATGGAATTGTTAAATTGGCTTTTGGAAACATGACTCTTGAGCTAAATGTGTTCTCTTTAAGTAAACAATAAAATGATTTTGATGAAGAAAGTGAACATGTAATAATGATGGAGTCATTAGTCTAAGATCATTTTAATAATACTTACGATTTGGATTCAATGGAAGAGAATCTAACCACTTCCAATGAATTCGATGAGTGTTTGCAAGTGTTTTCCTTACTTGATGATAAGGTTCAAGATCTGAAAGAGCAAAAAGGGAGCACATCCGATCCAACACGAAAGCTTGAGGGACAAATGGAGCTCAAGCCATTGCCAAGCAACTTGAAGTACGCTTTCCTAGGTGCTTCCAGAACTTACCCTGTGGTAATCTCTTCCGAACTCGCAAAAGAGCAATAGGTGAGTTTGGTAAGTATGCTTACACTACAAAAAAAAAGGTTATTTAGGACGGCTGTCATCCGTGCCAAAAAATAGGTTAGCCGTCCCTAAAAGTTTTTTGGGACGGTTTTAGGGACGGTGAACGAGGGTCCTAATTGGTGGGCGTCCCAAAAACTTAAGGGACGGCAATACCCGTCCCTAATGACTTTAAGGGACGGCAATTTCCTCCGTTCCATAAAATCTCAAAATTGCAAACTTTAAGGGACGGGCAATTTTACCGATACTAATAATGATATTAGGGACGGTTTTTGCCGTTCCAAATATATTGGCGCCAAAATTTTCCCGCCAATGTTTGGGTTGGCGCAAACGTATAAGGGACGGCCTCATCCGTCCCTTATAATATTTGGGACGGCCTATAAGGGACGGCCTCATCCGTTCCTATAATATTTGGGACGGCTTATAAGAGACGGCCTCATCCGTCCTTAAAATATTTGGGACGGCTTATAAGGGACGGCCTTATCTGTCCCTATAATATTTGGGACGGCTATATCAGTCTTTAAAAAGATAGTAAGTTTATTTCAATTTTCTATATGGCACGGTTTGTCTGTGCCAAAAAGTTATATAATATGCTTGGCCGTCCCTAAAAGTTATGTGCATAGAAAATATTTTTTTCTCAAATTTGTATCCTGCTACGATATTTACTTTGTTACCTGTTACAACAGAAAGTAATATTAACTTTATATTAATATACAACAAATTTATCCATTTCAACCTGACATGAGAGTAAAACAATAAATACTTCAAAATATAATTTATAATTAAAGAAAATCATAACTGTTAATTGCGAGTCTAAAGAAGAAAATTACGATTTTCAAATGTCTTAAAGTTAAACAAAGCAAACAAAACTTTAAACTTTGTTTCTAAAACAAAGCAAACATAATCCGTAGATGTTTCAAAACAAAGCAAGCATAATCCCTAAAAGTCCTAACACTAAAATAAAAACATTCAAGAATTTTCATAATAGAAAATGATCATCATATTTGATTAATTTTCCGTTGAGATTATAAAATGATGCCTTCCATTGTGATCCTGCCAAGCAAATTAAAATACAATCAGTAAGTATATTATAAACTCGTAAATCTGAATCTAAACTGTTGACATTTAGAAAAATAGTTTATACAATTGGCACACATAATAGTGTAAAATGAACTATACTACCCTAAGCGGGTTTGCCTAGTGGTAAAAGCATATATCCGGATTCGAAAGACCCAAGTTTAAGTCTCACCTAGGATGGGAGGGTTTTTTGGTATATGTTGTAAAAGAGGAGACTTAGTCCTCTTTATAAAAATGAAATAATATAACATTTTTAATTGTTAATATATACTAATTATTAATATGAACATTGGCTTAAACTCACCATACCTAGATAAATTGAGTAACTTAAGTCCAGTCATGATTAATCTATATTCATACAAGTATGTCAAGTATATAACTAATTTTTATTCATAATGTATGTATCTATGGTTGGATGGAAGTGTCAATAGCATCATCCGGTATGGAGAGTCGTGCTCGTCGCAACATTTCATTCACATACTCTAAAATAGTCCTCAAATGCTTAAGAAAACAAAGCACAGTTCACGATAAATGGAGCAGCAAAACAGTGCTCAAATGCTCTTAAATACGTAAAAAAATCTCTCCAAAAGGTAATCATTTATACACCTAGAAATGGAGTAATATCCAAAGAATTAACCTTAGCAATTACATCCCCAAGTAATCCAAAACTTATCCTAAAATTGCAGTAATCAAGCAAAGAATGCATATACAACTCTAAAATACATCTGAGAAGTTAGATTCATAATTTAAGATATAGAATATATTTTCTTTTTTCATAATTTGTTGCTAGATGTAACTGCTTGGATATTCCATTTTTTTTTAAAAAATAAATTTGGATATTCAAGTGTTCTTAGCTTTAAAATATGAAAGATTAATATTCAAAAATGTGACTGGACTGCTAAATTAATTACCCATGGCTTGTAAGGCCATCCCAAAACAACATTTATATAATTCATATGCCCATGTGTTTTTTCTAACATAGAATATTGGCATTTACAGTCACCATTGGATACTTTACATATTTAATTAATTACTTTGTAATACATATATGCAAATGCCTCTCTTTCTTGTAAGAATTATTCATTAATCCAATTAATATTAGCCTTTACTAGTTCTACTAAACATTAAAGAAAAGTTCTTAAGTTTTAATTTAACACACCTTCATGAAAATATATATAGTTATCTAAAACCTTACTTATATATCTCTATAAAAATTAAAATAAAATAAAATAATCAAGTGTTCAATGAGTACCTGCGTTGCTCGTTTAATTACTAAGGCCTTTTTGTCCTGTAATCTCATCACCCACATCTATTAAACTTGTTCAAATTAATTTATGTAGGATAATACCTAGAACTTTGATGGGCAAAGAGGTTGGTTTCATTTCTCATAATATTTAGTTTTTTTATTTTTTTAAGTGTTTATATATGCATGTGTCATGTCTAAAAACTTTGGATAACATTTTGAAGAACGGAAAACAGGAGAAACCATAAGGGAAGTGAAGGCAGTAACTGACCTGCACCAAAGGAAAGTTGAGATGGCTCACCACTCTGATTGCTTTATTGCTTTACCAGGTTATCATCCTATTTTCGAAAAGAGAAAGAAAGAAAGATGAAGAGGAATGTATTAAATTAAATAACAAAAACATAATTTAGAGTGCTAATGCAATTTGAAACTGCTACATAAAAGGCAACTTTAACAAATTTAATGTTTCTTGCCTTTTGTTTAACACCAAGAGGAGAGGCTGGGATATAAGAGACAGTCCAATCGTACAAAACAGAAGGATCCGCAGCTAAAGCTGTAACATTCAACAACCCAAGAATAAGGAAAATTCAGTTAGTAATTTCATTGTAGAAAAGCCTATAATAATAAACTTCTTGAGTTCTCGAACTAATTAAATCTATGACAAAATTCCAAAAATTAGATAAGTAAATTTCTTGGTCCTGAATGAGTATAAAATTAGATTTTTTATGACTTCTTAGATCTCAATCCTTTATAGTTCTCTCACTCTGTTCTTTATAAAAGCCTAAAAGAAGCCATAATGTTTCTTTCTTGCCTTTTGAACATATAAACAATTTTCCTTTCAAGCTTAGCAAATTCAAACACTATGGTTCAATTAAAGAAAGAATAACAAATAAATATGTGAATTTAGCCCTCTTCATTGATATTAAATAATGTATTACTCCACAAATTGTACTTTGGTAATTCACACTTTCTTCGAGAAAAATAATTGAAGAATGCTTTGTAGTACTAATTGTGCCATTAAATATAGCAGTAGAGGAATGAAACAAAGAAAAGTAAATAACTTTAGCTAGCGTACATTGCGTAGTTAAACATAGAGTTCATTCCAGGTGCTAATAATTGGTTAGCACAAATGTTTGTTTTATTTATGGAAAAATGGAAAATATCTTGTTGGAAAACTAACACCCGGTTAAGAACTAAAGCTTGATTTCTTGGTAATATGATATTTTGAAAAATAGCTGCATAGGAGCACTCCCACTGCTGGGCTTCCACTTAGGGATTTTCAGAAAATTGCTCAGTCTTACAAGTTAGTTCAAAAATCTCTATAGATAATAGTCCATTCCCTTTGGGAATTCTTAAAACCCATTCAAAAACCCGTAAGGATAAGCTAAATGGATAAGCTAGTGAGTAGATATAAAGTGTAAGAAAGATATAACTCTTTATTTTCTTTCAACATAAAACAAAATAGAAGAATAGGATACTAAACCAAAAGCAAAAACAGAGGAAGTTAAAAATAAATGAATAAAAATAATAATAAAAAAAAAGATCTCGACATGTCATCCTAAAGCAGCTAGCAAATGTAAGATACACAGGCCTTGTTTTAAACAATTGGAAAGAAAAGTATTATTTTCCACACACATGTAATAAAGAAAAGGTTGAAAATCATACAAGCCCATTACACCCTGCATTTGTTTAGCACTTTTCCAAACTATGGGATTGGGATCTAAAGGACAGTGACAAAATATTGAATAGTCCTTCTGCTATCTAAAGAGATACAGTGGACTAGCTAATAATGAGTTTATTCATAGTTCCTTTATGAAACTTTGAATGAAGGTTGAGTTTATTTCATTGCCCTGGATCAAATAATCCACCAAATTGGGCTATATTTCATGCATGACCAAAGGATTCCTGAAAATGGTACGGAGTCCGAATTACACCTGACTCGGCCTAATTCACATCAATTGAGTGTATAATCTACTTAATTAATTTTTTATGAGCGATTCTTGCAGGAAATTTAGAAAGTTTATTTGTTATTTGTACTTCATGAATCAGAAGCACTAAGCAAAACCATAAACACAAGAAGACTAAACTATCCAAGTCACATAAGCGTCGAACGATCACCGACTCCTCAACGAGAACTCATCGAGTAACCAGACAATCAATGTCTTACACCATATACGTACGTTCTAAGTGTACGGAAATAGTTGAAGAAACAAAAATTTATCAAGCTTTGAGGTGTGTTTATACACTGTCCTTAAAGCAATTAGCCCTCAATTTTTATTAATTTACACGTGGGAAATGCTTAATAGGATTCAACAAAGCTTTCTTTTTACACTCTAAGGAGAAAATGTAAAAGATAATTCTTTTAGATAGGATCATGGCTATATATATAGCAAAAATAAACAATTTTTCAGTTTTAAGTTGACAATTTTATTTTATTTTTAATTTTAAAAACTGAAAATTGTTCATTCAATTTTCAAAAACTAAAACTGTAAATTCAAAATTTAAACATTAAAACTGAAGAGCTTGTATCCAACCCATCAAACTACTTGACTTTTAATTAAATCAAACATATGGGTCTTATTATATAAACTACACCAAAAGGTCCTATCCAATGTGATGAAACTGTATGGTATCAACGTGAGTTGATAACTTTTGTAAGTTGGATAACAAAGATGGAACTAAGAAAAAAAAAGAATAAGACCAATTATTGTTGACATAACACATTGTAATCCAAAAATATAGCCCTGTTCACAAACCTCCAATTCAGTTTAATTGGAGTCACAATTTTCCCCAATTTCAACAACAAAATTTAGCAAATTTCAATCAAAACAAAAAATATCACAAAAAGGGGGAAAATTGTATGTTTGAGATGGGACTGAAATTAAGAAATTACCTGAGAAATTAGAAATAACAAGATTCAATAGAGGAGCCGGCGGTGGCGAGATAGTGGCGGTGGTGGTGTGGAGAGCCGATTGTGTAGGAATCTGAGAGAGTGATTGAAGGATTTGATTTAGGGCGAAACGACTAATATACTAGAGCCGGCGTATTCAACGGCGTGGAGAGGGAAGAAGGAGTATGACGAATGCTCGTTCTGTTGGAACTATCAATCTGATCTTGAAAGAGGGGAAGGGATATCTCAATCTATCGAATCCTTCTCTCCTGTCATCGATCGTCCAAAGGGTTGTTTCGGTCGAGTGTCGTCAATTCAATCGGTGGAGAACTGGTGTGGGAGGTGAGTTGCTGTGGGTTAGTGGTGGTGGGTTTGAGAAAAGGAATTGAGGGGTTTGGAAGAAGAGAACGTAAGAATGATTTAGGGGTTCTCTAAAACCTTATTATACCATTTAGGTTAAAACTAAAAAAACTGCGTAGTTTTGCGAGGTTATTTTTTGGGGAACGCGGAAATATTTTGAGCGGGACTTAAGCCGCCAAAAAAAAATTATATTTGGCACCGTTAATATTTAGTCGTCCCATATATTATCATTTGGCACCTCAAAAAGCGGCTGTTCCTTACAGTTTGGTCCCAAAAAATCATTTTTTTTGTAGTGTTAATAAATATAAGAAGGCTTTTGGTTGGACATTAGCTGACCTCCAAGGGATTAATCCTTTAATTTGCACTCACAAAATCCACTTGGAGGAAAATGCTAAACCATCTCGACAATTTCAACGCCATTTGAATCCAAATATGCAAAAAGTTGTAAGAAATGAGGTATTGAAATTGCTAGATGAAAAAATCATTTATCCAATCTCCGATAGCAAATGGGTGAGTCCAACCCAAGTTGTACCAAAGAAATCCGGGCTTACGGTAGTAAAAAATGAACAAAATGAATTAATACCCCAAAGAGTCACCACCGGGTGGCGAGTGTGCATTGACTACCGTAAGCTTAAGGAAGTAACACGTAAAGATCATTTTCCGCTCCCATTTTTGGACCAAACACTCAAAAGAGTAGCCGGGCATGAATTTTACGCGTTCTTAGATGGATTCTCCGGGTACAACCAAATTGAGATTGATTTAAATGATCAAGAGAAAACCACCTTCACATGCCCCTTTGGTACCTTTGCATATCGAAGGATGCCATTTGGGTTGTGCAATGCACCAGCAACCTTTCAAAGGTGCATGCTAAGTATCTTTAGCGACATGGTGGAAAAGACCTTAGAGGTATTTATGGATGACTTTACCGTTTACGGTAAGTCATTCGATAATTGTTTGTTGAATGTTGAGCAGGGTTTAGAAAGGTGCATTGAGAAACAACTTGTTCTTAATTGGGAGAAATGTTATTTCATGGTGACAAAGGGCATTGTCTTAGGGCACATTATTTCGGACAAGGGAATCGAAGTTGACAAGGCAAAAATTAAAATAATCTTAAAACTTCCCATTCCAACTACCGTTAAAGATGTCCGTTCATTTTTGGGTCATGCCGGCTTTTATAGGAGATTCATTCAAAACTTCAGTGCTATCGCAAAGCCATTGTGCAATCTCCTATTGAAAGATGCCCCATTCATTTGGGACGAGAAATGTGAAGAAGCAGTCGCCAAACTCAAGCACTTGCTCACAACCGCTCCCATCATGGACACTCCCGATTGGAGTTTGCTATTTGAACTCATGTGTGATGCAAGCGACTATGCTGTGGGGGCGGTCCTCGGCCAAAGAAAGAACAAAAAGCTCGGAGTTGTTTACTATGCTAGCCGGCCGCTCAACGACGCTCAAATGAATTACACAACAACGGAAAAAGAGCTCTTGGCTATAGTATTTGCCCTTGACAAATTCCGATCCTACCTCATTAGATCGCCTATTGTCATTTTCACAGATCATGCGACTCTTAAGTACCTTTTCATGAAGAAAAATGCAAAGCCGAGGCTTTTGAGGTGGATTCTCTTACTCCAAGAATTCGACTTGCTCATCAAAGACAAGAAAGGGGTAGAAAACGTGGTAATGGACCACTTGTCTCGCCTCTCATTTATTGACAACATTGAGCAAAGTGCAATCAAAGATTCATTCCCAGATGAACAATTGTTCTCGGTAACTTCATTGCCGTGGTACACCGACATAGTTAACTATCTTGTCACCAACAAGATACCAACACATTGGAATGCTCAAGATCGGCAAAAATTCATGTTCGAAGTGTACCGATTCTATTGGGAAGAACCGTACTTGTTCAAGTATGGTGTGGACCAAATTATTCGGCGTTGTGTATCGGAGGAAGAGTTCAAAAATGTCCTTACTTTGTGCCACAATGAAGCTTGTGGAGGGCACTTTTCGGCTAAGAAAACGGCGGCCAAGAACTTGCAAAGTGGCCTTTATTGGCCAACATTGTTCAAAGATGCCTACCAATATTGCAAATCTTGCCCGAGATGCCAAATGTTAGGAGGGATTACAAGAAAAAGCATGATGCCGCTTAATCCAATCTTGGTGATTGAAGTGTTCGATTGTTAGGGAATCGACTTCATGGGACCATTCCCATCCTCTTTCGGTAACCTTTATATTTTAGTAGCGGTTGATTATGTTTCCAAGTGGGTAGAGGCCCAAGCTTGCAAGAAAAATGATCACAAAGTAGTGATTCGATTTTTAAAAGAAAACATTCTTGCAAGGTTTGGCACTCCCAAAGCGATTATAAGCGATGGTGGTACTAATTTTTGCAATAAACCTTTTGAATCTTTAATGCAAAAATATGGGGTAAATCACAAAGTATCACTCG
Source organism: Lonicera japonica (assembly GCA_021464415.1). Lineage (NCBI taxonomy): Eukaryota > Viridiplantae > Streptophyta > Magnoliopsida > Dipsacales > Caprifoliaceae > Lonicera > Lonicera japonica. Next base: position 68,394 of record JAKCWG010000771.1, on the reverse strand, counting down.
CTTATCATCCGAAAACCAATGGCCAAGCCGAACTTGCCAATAGGGAGATAAAGCAAATTCTTGAAAAGACAGTAAATCTATATCGCAAGGATTGGTCGTTGCGTCTTAACGATGCACTTTGGGCTTACCGTATGGCTTTTAAAACAATTTTAGGAATGTCTCCCTATAGGATAGTATATGGAAAGCTTTGCCATCTTCCCGTTGAATTGGAACATAGAGCATTTTGGGCAATTAAAATGATGAACTTTGATTTGAAAAAAGCCGAAAGCAACTGAAAGTTGCAACTTGAGGAGTTAGAGGAATTAAGGAGGGATGCATACCAAAATGCTAAGATAAGCAAAGAACGTGCAAAATTTTTTCATGATAAATCTATTTTAAGAAAAGAATTTAAACTCGGGCACAAAGTTCTAGTTTATGACACGCATTTGTATCTTTTTCCGGAAAAGCTGAAATCACGTTGGACCGGCCCATACATTGTTCGACATGTATTCCCTTTTGGGGCCGTGAATGTTGAGGATCCAAAAACCGGCTTTGTGTTCAAAGTGAACGGGCAACGCCTTAAGCCATTTTTGGAATTCCCACCTCAAGAGGAGTCCACCACTCTTGAAGATCCGACCTATACCTAACAAGCATAGGTGATGTTTGTTTATAATTTTAATATTTGTTTATATAAAAAAAACAAAAAAAAAAGAGAAGAAAAAAAAATTTGCTTTATTTTCTTTCCTTCCTTTTTGGGTTTGGTTGGATAAACATGATATAACAATTGAAATGTGGTTGTAATGCATGCATGTTATGCTTTATCTAATTATAACCCGTCTTTTTTGTTAGTGTGTACATATAGTAATTTTGCTTTGAAAATAGCTCTCTTTTGCCTCATGAAAATCGAAAAGCCAAATGGAAGACTGCCGATTTCTTGTTCTCTTCACATTGAGGACAATGTGTTCTTTAAGTTGGGGGGTAATGTACTTAAACTTTAATGGTTTTTCGATTTCTGAATTTTTCATGTGTTTAGAGCTTTAAAAAACATAATTTTTTTTTTGAAAGTTTGAAAAATGATGAATAAAAAAAAATGATGATGATTGGTTCATTAGCTATTAGCATAAATTCCTTGATCTAAATGGAATTTTGAGTGATAATCTACCTTGCTTTATTTCAATTAGATTCATGACCCTAGAAACGTTCCTTAAAATGTGTAAATGCTTCAAGTAGAGAAATTCTTTCGTAACACTTAGAGTAATTTTTATTTTGTGAAGAAGGAATTCTTGTTAAAAGACGATAATTTTTTTTCCGAAAAGATCCTCCAATAGAGAGGACAAATGCATGGCACTTTGAAAAACTTGGATGACTTTTAATCCTAATATTGACTTAAAGCTTCACTTGACTAAATCATAAGTCTCTTTGTCTAATATTATGGATATGTGAAGGTTACCATATGGGAAAGGGTGAATAGCTTCCTTCAAGCATAATAAATAAGCATAAAATGTCAAATTTTATATAGTGAGTCTGCTGCCCCCATAGAGATGAAAACCGCCTTGAATTAATTTAGCAAAAAATCCAAGAAAATATAGGAAAAGTGCTTAGAAATGGATAAAATTTGAAACTTTCGTTTTTGAAGGAAATTCCTCTTCCATCTCTAATGACCAATACTCTTTGTGTTTAAATGATAATTTTGCTAATACAAGGCTTAGCATGTGATTAAAGGAAAGTATGGGTTAAGTTTCTAAAGGAGATAAACAATTTAGATAGTCATTCAAAACCCATAAGTCTAGAAATAGTGATAGTAATGTCATAAGCTTTGCAAATTGAACTTTTGAAATCATCATTCTCGTCATTCACCATGATCAAACTTTTGATGTTTGTAGGTATCATCACTGTAAACCTTCACGAGACAAACCTCGTCTTCTAAGGGAACTTGAGAGTTTTTAAAATGGCTTAATGCATTTTATCAATGCATTTTCGGATAATATTATTTTGCTTTTATTTATCTTGCTAAGGGACTAGCAAAAGATAAGTCGGGGGGAGTTGATAAACGCTTAATATTGTCATTCATACACTAATTTTCGGAGTTGTTTAACGCATTTATTTCTCTAAAACTACTCGGCCTGCCAACTTATTTCGCGATTAGTCTCGTAGTACTTTTGTATTTAACAATGCTTGGAAAGGCACATTTTGTGTTTATTTTGGTGTCTTTAGATTTCAAGAAATATTGTATTTAATACAATAATGGAATTTTCCATGGACAAAAGGAATCCAAGAAAGTAAGTCTTCATGTGATTAAAGAGCATCCAAGAAAGTGGAAGTCTCCATGTCCATGTGATTAAAGAAAGAAAGTGGAATTGGACATGTGAAAAAAGAGCATCCAAGATAGTGGAATTCTCCACCAAAAATAAAAAACATTGTTTATTTTTTAGCATCCAACACAACTCTCCTATTTATAGTCTTCATTATTGTTTTGGAGAACTTACTTTTATTTTCTCATTTCTTAATTTATAGAGAGCTTTTAATAGTTTTTTCTAGATAGAGAAATGGAGTTCACTTTTATAATTCTTGTCTCTACATTTATTATGGAGTAATTTCTTTGCTAAGGGTAAAAGAGGAAATTTGTAATGCATTAATTATGTAAGTTCAATTCTCATTCCATTGTTAGTATTGTTAAATACTTTTTGAATCCCTCATCTTCTTCATTTTTTCAACCATTCATAAGCTAGTAAGATAATTTTCATATGTTGATTTGACTTTGTATGCTTTGCATACATAGATCTCAAGCATTAATGAGAAAATGATACACTTGTATATTTCTTACTAGCCTATGTCCATTCTTTCTTTGAATGAGATACTTTTCATTGCCAAGCATGATTAGTCTTTGATATTCGTGGAAACACCATAAATTTGAGATTTTAATCTTTAAATACTTTAATGATATGTTGAGTGCTTTCTACATTTTATGTGATTTTAAGACTCATCATTTTCTTAGTTAAAGTGTTGCCAAAGAGGATCTTTTAAATTTATGTCAAAAACAACTTCATTAACTATTTTAAGGATTCAATTTGTATTTATCAAATAAGTCAATATAGGACGGTTTAACCTCCACCTAGACTTCCCAATCTTAGACAAATGAAATGTTATGATTTATCGAGCTAAACTCCTTGTAGTTGACCATTTTCATAATCAAGTCATTTGCCTAGGGAAAACCAACAATGAGTTCTTAAATGCCTAGTTTAAATCAATGACTTTTCTTTTTGTGTATTTTAAGTTTGAATCTTGGTTGATATTATATGGGAATGGGTTGCACTTGCTTCACACCCTTTGTCACAAGATAAAAATGAGAGATACACTTGTGTTGATATTTGCTTACACCCTTTCCTTATATGGCATTTATATGGGAATGGGTTGCTTTTGCTCCGCACCCTTTTGCTTAGAAATGGGTAAAATATTCAACACTTCGGAATTGCATTGAGAACTTTGAATGAGATTGATTTTACTTAACTTTGCAAAACAAATGAATTCTATAATGCCTTAGCCTTTTCTCATCTATTATTACATCATTTTAATTTTTTTTGCAAGACTTTAAAATCAACAACTAAAATCAACCAATCATATTCTCTTAAACAAAGCCTTGGACTCGTAATCACCACATCGTCTTTCCGACTATCCTTGTGGTTCGACACTTGGACTTACCAAGTATTATAACTTGACAACCTGCACTTGGGTACCTAACCATGGAAGTATTTTCGGCGCGTCATCCCTTTGGGTTAGCAAACATAATGGTTCCTTTTGGAACCCAATCAAGCTTCCTCTTAAGGAAACTTTCATTCCTATACTAGTAATGATCCACATAGTGAGTATTTCTACCACAATATGAGCAAAGATGAGTGGGATCATGAGGTGTGTATGTTTTGAAAAAGTTTTTATAATCCTTTTGGTTGTCATTTGGTTATAACCCAAACCGACTTTGTCGAATACACACCTTTACATTCTTAATAGTTTATCCAAGTTGTCCCTTCCATTGGTGAACTTGGCTAGACTATTAGTTAAATCATCCACTTGGTCTTTCAATTTGACATTTTCTATGACAAGTATGTTTGGAGTTTCCTTTTCTTTTCTTTTCTTCAAAGTTTTGATTTCATTTTTCAAAACTATATTTTCTTTCTCAAAAGCTTCACACTTGCTAGAAACCATCAAATTGTCATTTTTAAGGCTTGCATACTTTCTAGATAAGTTTTCAAATTTGCTATGCAACTCCTCAAACATCTCATACAATTCATCATAGCCATTCTCATCATTTGCATCATTGTTAATAAAGACATTATCATCGCTAAAAGACTCATAAATAGAGTCTACATCATCGTCAATTGCCATAAGGCAAAGGTTTGTCGTCTCCTCGTCGCTAGAGTCGGCATCTGACTCGCCTCCTTCGGAATCACTCCAAGTGCCCTTGAGGGCGTGCCTGACTTGTTTGAAGGCATTTTCTCTCTTATCTATTCTCTCCTTTCTTCTAACTAGGCAATTTGTGTTGAAATTCCCCGGTTTATGGCAATGAAAACACTTATTCACTTCTTTGTTTTCAATTCTTGGTTAAATTGATTGATCATTGTTCCTTATTGATATAGAACCAAGGTTGTTTCCCTTTCCTTGAAAGTTTTTCTTCTTAGCTAGAAATTTCATAAAATTTCTAAAGAGAAGAGCCATGTCTTCATCACCACCCATTGACTCCTTATCATCATTTCATTGATTTGCTTTGAGAGCTAGAGTCTTTTTGTCTTTTGAATCAACTTCTTCTTTTCTGTCCAATTCCTTCACATGAGTTTTAAGTGAACCCAAGAGTTCGTCCATGCTTAGCGTCTTGAGGTTTTTAACTTTTTGAATAGCCGTCACTTTGGGTCTCCATTTCTTAGGAAGAGTTCTAAGGATTTTTTCAATCTTGTCCTCATTTGAATATACCTTTCCAAGAAGATATAAAACATTAGTGATAATAGAGAACCTACTATACGTAGAAGCAAGTGATTCATTAGGCTCCATTTTGAAAAGTTCATAATCATGAACAAGCATGTCAATGTTGTCATCCTTAACTTGTGAGGTTCCGTCATAAGCAACCTCTAGTTTGTCCCAAATTTCTTTGGCGGTTTTACAACTAAAAATTTTGTTGTATTCGTCCATAGTTAATGCACAATGTAGAGAATTCAAGGCTTTAGCATTAGATTGAATTTTCTTAATGTCATGCTCATCATATTCGAAAATGAATTTAGGAGTAACATTGCCCCATTCATCGGTTTTGGTAATCTCATAGGATCCAATGAGTGTAACCATCCATTGTTCAAAATCACTAGCTTCAAGAAAAGTACACATGCGATTTTTTCAATAATTATAATTTTTTCCATTAAATAGAGGTGGCCTAATGGTGGAAGAACCTTAATTAAGTTCGGTTCCTTAATAGACAGACATGATCGTAAACTCTAAGATTTAGAATCAAAACAAGAGTACAACCTCTGATACCAATTGTAGGTCGAAAAATACCCTAGAGGGGGTGAATAGGGTTTTTAAAGCTTAATCGGATTTTTAAAATGGATTTAAAAATGTTTAATATCTATATCAATCAAGCAATCAAGATACAAAGATAATTTCAATCACAATGAATAAGAAATACAATATAATAGAGCAAGAGATAGAAAGATTAAACCGATCAAAGTCGAAGACTTTTTGTCTACACGGTTTGGCTTGTTAGCTCCCTACTTCTGTGCTCGGTTAGTTCTCCGAGAATTTTCATCATAACCAATCTTCTTCCGGGTGAAGATCAAACCACTACAAGTATTTAAACTCTTACAAATGTTGCTAACTCACAACACTCAACACAAGAATAACTTCTTGTTTTTCTAAGAGATAAACTGCTCTTGAATTTAGAAGAATGAGTTTTTGGTGATACACACCAAAGTACAATAACACTAAAGTGTATGAAGAATACAAATTAAGCTCACACTAGAGGTTATCAAGTTTGATTAAGAATATTTGCTGAAGAATAGATGATTTGGTCAAGTGAAGATTTGATATTTTCAAGTAAAAGCTCTCAAGAATAATTTTTGGCACTAGATGATAATCAAAGCTAGTAAGAGTGCCTAAAAAGTGTTTTAGAAGTCATATATATAGTTTGAGACAATATGGCCGTTTGGGGTGGTTAAAGGTGGTTGATGTACAAAACTAGTCTTGCAAGAAATCTCCAACGACTATATTTTCTTAAGAGAGTCGACTTCCCTAGTGATCATGGAGTCGACTACATGATGTAGTCGACTTTAGGAACAGTGATGTAGTCGACCACTATTGCTTTATAGTGGGGTAGTTTTGTGCAATTTTTCAACTTTTGTATTTTGACTCCAAAATTGATTCTAATGCTTGGGGAAAGTCAAAAATAGGTTTATAAGACTTCTAATATAGTTTTTGTATCAAAAATCATTCATATGAATTTATAGAGAATTTTTCAAGATGACTAGTTTTCGGTAAAAAGCTTTTTCAAAGAGAAAACTAGTTTTAGTCAATCTTAACAAGGTTAAATCATTTCAAAAGCTATATAATTGATCAATGATAACTTTTACAAAAAAAACTAAGCACTCACTCAATTTGATAATAATTCTAATCTTTGAAATGCTTGATTTTCTTGTATATTTCTTCACTTGATTGATGATCTTGATCCTTTCTTGGTTTTAATTATTTGTAAAGCACATGGAGATCATTTGAGTTCATTTCTTGTGAGTAGAAGAAATTGTTGAGCTTGAATGAAAGTTAAAGATATCGGTTCGAATTTAAACTTTGTCGGAAGAGATATTTGTTAATAGCTATCATTAATTGAACACACAAGTTAAATAATACTTTGTTAACTTATTGTAATTATCAAAATAAGATTAATTGACTTTAAAGTCACACAATGATCCCCTGACGCGCCGAAAATACTTCCGTGCTTAGGTACCCAAGTGTAGGTTGTCAAATTATAATACTTGGTAAGTCCAAGTGTCGAACCACAAGGATAGTCGAAAAGACGATGTGGTGATTACAAGTCCAAGGTTTTGTTAAGGGAATTTAATTGGTTGATTTTAGTTGTTGATTTTAAAGTCTTGCAATAAAAATTAAAATGATGTAATAATAGATGAGAAAAGACTAAGGCATTATAGAATTCATTTGTTTTGCAAAGTTAAGTAAAATCAATCTCATTCAAAGTTCTCAATGCAATTCCTATGTGTTGAATATTTTACCCATTTCTAAGCAAAAGTGTGACGCCCCGAATCCCGTCCTGAGGTTTTCACCTCTGGGGCCCGGTTAGTCACGGATGTCGTGCACGACGGCGGTTTTAAAATATATAAATCACAACTTTTAAAAACTTTTCTTAAATAAAACATGATCCAGTTTAAAAGCTCATTTTACAAAACCCAAGGCATGTGGAGTTTATTCGGGTAATAAACCAACCTATAACAATTAAAATCACTTTTCCATACAAATGGAATCACATCAAACCATACTTAAATCAACTCCACATATATAAAACCATTTATACAAATATACGATACAAATCGTTTATCAAATCATAGTCCGTTTAGAAACAAAAGGAAATCAAAATGATTATAGAATATAGTCCATTCCCGAAGAAGGACTAGACGCAGACTGTGGACATCAGAGGCCTCTATACACGGACATCATACCCCATCCGAGATGCTATGCCTGCAAAATTGTTAGAAAACGGGATGAGCCAAATCCGGGCTCAGTGGGAACTATATAAGTTTTATATAGAAAATACTTTACTTTAGTGTTATAGTTTAAAAACGTGCAATGCAATGCCGTGCAAACCCAAGTGCATGCAACCCCACTAGGACTTCAATCCTAGCTATCCAGAATCCATCTATCCAACAACCCGATCTCTCCTCTAACCATCCACAAAATAATATACCAAGGAATTTCCACAACTCTAGCATCCTAAGGCTCGATATACTACGGACTATCCACTCTCAAGTATAACTCCACACTCTTCTATGCTATACGTCGTCTACACCATAAGGCGTATCTACAGGCCAATTATTCATTGTTATCTCTTTACTTATAATTCATTATGAACCTTATAATTGGCCACCTAACAAGCTTCGTCCCAAGATCTTTAGCCTAAACCGTTATATTACGTGTACTCTCATTAGGCTATCTCGTTAACTACAATTTCCATCCAATTATGAGTATATTATATGTATTATGATCTGGCTCATCATTCCGTAATCCGTACGCATTCGTATACCCTTACATCATCTTCAAGTTCAATAGTTATTATGTCTTTCCACTTTATATATCAATACATTATGGAAGGTTCGATAGTTCTTTACGTGTATCCTGTTCTGTTTAGATGTGTCCGCATAAGTCTTTACATCATTTATATCATAACCGAGGCAACACATATATATCAATACGAGACATGATACAATGCAATAACAATCACATCACAATTACAATCTCACAACAACTCTCGTCTCACGTCTCCAGTATAATGCCTCAGTTTCACCCCGCGGTCAGTCCAGGCCCAGAACAGAGAATCCAGCGAGTCCCGAAGGATCCAAGGTTCTTGTCCATGTCTCCTCAAAGTGGGGAGTGGTTCAGGGACTTAGTTCTCCAAGTAGGTCATTCGGAGATAACCCACGCGACGGTCACTTTCCCGGGGACAACACCCCGAATAGTTAACGAGGAGAACACCACATACAAACCACATCGACACTCTGGAAAAACTACACCAAGCGATACCCTAGTGGGTGATGACCATTAGTAGCTCAACTACTTCCCGGGGACTCACCATTTGGAAAGTAGTGGCACACGAGACCTGCTCCGCTTGCCGGGAAAACTCATCTAACCAAGGACACATAGTCCAGTTGGAAGGCAAGATACCTAGAGTGGGCTCTCCTTTGTGGGTACACACAACCACCGGCGGAGTCACCGACTTCATGTTCCCCGTGCACGGTTTAGGGCCTTTTCACCCATGGGCGGCAATAGGCGGCCCTCCTTCGAGTCACGGGGAGCTACCCGGTGCTCGGTATATCATCATATTCAGCCCATACGTGTGATCGCATCAACAGGAATATATCGATTCCGCATTCAACAACATATGTATATAATCATCGATCATCCATCACACGTATGGCTAATCAACATATATAAACAATCACATAATCATCATCATCATCAGGATTATCGTTCATCGTTCATTATTCGTCATATCATCATTATTATTAATCCAATTATCCGGGACTTTATCATTTAATCAATAATTCCCATTATACGACCGATTGATTCATTATCAATATTTTACATCTCATTATCAAATTACAACCATAAGCATTCTATGTAGTTCCCAAGCCTCGTAGCCCACCTAAGCATTAATTGTGCTTCTAGTTCAACTAGCGTACATATAATTCTTCCTAGCCACTTACAATTCCAGTTAAGGCATCCTATGCCCCATCAACAATAGATACTACACCACTAGATGGCATCTAGGTCATATCTTTATTACTAATGCCTACCACACGTCGTACAAAGCTCTAAACTCAAGGAATGCTGCATTTCATTACGCCCTAACGGGTTCTTGGTTCAACAAATATGGATAGAGTTCAATACTCCCAACTATACATGTATACATGCATATCTATTCCATACAATCCATAATCAATCATGATTCAAGTATAAATCCCAAAATCCTCGCTAGCCTAGACCATTCCCTTAGCTAAAGTGAGGATACGGCGCGTAGGTGAGAGAACAAGGCTCACAACATGGTGATAAATGATAATATATGATATCTAAGTGATAATCTATCCATAAGAATCATTAATCTAAGGTTCACCTCGCCCAATCCCCATGAAATGCAAATAACATGTACTTTTGATGAAAATCCCCAATTTGGGTTCAAAACTCTAATTCAACGAGTAATAATTTGAAATCGAGGGTTTAGTACTAGTGTTCCCACCTTAGAGAAGCTAGACCGAGTAGTTGAGGAAGCGTAGAAGCCGTCTCGCCGAAACCCTAGCTCCAATAGAGAAAGAAAGTGAGGAAGATGATGAATAACGAAGGATGAAGCGATTCGCCACTCCAATCTTGTAGGAAGAAGAAGAAGTGGAAAGAATCTCTCTCTCTCTCTCTAGAACTCTCTAGAGAGTAGTCGAGGTGTGTGGCTCGAAAATGAGGAGTATTGGGTGATAAATGGGTCAAAAACGGGTTAAAAACGCTCAAAACCGACATTCAGGTGAACCATGATCGATCATGGGGGACCCAGGATCGATCATGAAGCATTCTGGAACTCTTCTGGAGGACCATGATCGATCATGGCAGGGCCATGATCGATCATGGAAGTCACCGCAACAGCAAATAACTTTCTGAGCCCAAAACGGACCTCGAAACGGTTGAATCTCGACTCGGCCCAAACACGAAAGTTGTAAAGGGAAAAGAAATGAAGACGTGGCCAAAAACGGAGAGTTTTTTGGACATCAGATGAAGAAGTTATGGCCTCCCAAATTTGGCCAAAAATCAACGAATCGCGAAAAGTCGAAATACGCGATTTACGCCTCGGTTTCAACCCGAACCACCCGAATAATGTAACGATCACTCCCTCAAACTAAATATACCTAACATGAGATACTAAAACTATCCAGTTGAGTACAAAAGGCTCGGAAGCCAATGCTCGCTCTCTGACAGAGATTAAGCTATACCGGGCCTAAGAGAAGGTCAACGCGAAAAAAGGAACGCGGGGTATTACAAAAAGGGTGTGCAGCAAAAGCAACCTATTCCCATATAAATGCCATATAAATAAAGGGTGTAAGTAAATATCAACACAAGTGAATCTCTCATTTTTATCTTGTGACAAAGGGTGTGAAGCAAGTGCAACCCATTCCCATATAATATCAACCAAGATTCAAACTTAAAATACACAAAAAGAAAAGGCATAAATTTAAACTAGGCATTTAAGAACTCATTGTTAGTTTCCCCTAGGCAAATGACTTGATTATGAAAATGGTCAACTACAAGGAGTTTAGCTCGATAAATCATAACATTTCATTTGTCTAAGATTGGGAGGTCTAGGTGGAGGTCAAACCGTCCTATATAGACTTATTTGATAAATACAAATTGAATCCTTAAAATGATTAATGAAGTTGTTTATGACATAAATTTCACATGGACATGGAGACTTCCACTCTCTTTGATTCGTTTTGTCCCATGGAAAATTCCACCAATGTATTAAATACAATATTTCTTGAAATCTAAAGACACCATCACATGGAGATTTCCACTTTCTTCCTTTAATCACATGGAGACTTCTACTTTCTTGGATGCTCTTTAATCACATGGACATGGAGACTTTCACTTTCTTTGATTCTTTTTGTCCCATGGAAAATTCCACCATTGTATTAAATACAATATTTCTTAAAATCTAAAGACACCAAAATAAACACAAAAATGTGCGATTCTGATAGAAAGCTATCTTCGTCACTAAAAATAGCTTGATCAAAAACCCTTATGTACCTACCACTACAAGAAACATGACTTTTGCCGGCGCATTACCTTAAACGCGTCAGGAAAGAGTACCTATGCTGGCGCCTTTGGAACACGCGCGCCGGTATAGGAACAAGGCAGTTGAGAAAATTAGAGTACTTTTGCCGGCGCAACAATAGCGTCACTAAAAGTCATACCTTATTTTTCCCGGCGCGCTAATATAAACACGTCGGCATAAGGTGTCCAAAAAAATTGGCGCAAATATTACGCGCCTTTAATTTTATGGAAACAATAATTTTCATATAAAAAGCTTTTTTTTTTTTTAAGAAATTACATTCGCCGGCGCGAAAGACGCGCCAGGAAAAAGTTAGTATATTAAACAAAAATTAATTGATCGGTTGATCCCTATTTTCTATCGTCTCTCAACTCTCCCATTCTCTCGTCTCTCTCAACTCACCACCGCCTCTCATCTCTCTCAACTCCACAGCCGACACCCCCATTTTCTCTCGATCCCAACATAATGAAATCCATCGATTTCATCTCTCTCACATGAAACCCCCATCGATTTCATCTCGCGCACTTGCCGATTTCATCTCTGTCACTTGCGATTTACAAAGCTAGGGCTAAAAGAATTTGATTCAAAGTTAGGGCTTCAAGAATTAAGATTCACAGCTAGGGCTTCCTATTAAAATCGGTAAGCACTTTTCGAATTACAAGATCTTCCACGTTATTTTTCCTCAAAATTTGGATTATTAATAGATATTTTGAAAATTAGGATTGGGGAAATTTGAGAGTTGGTATAAGATTTTCTTTGGTTTGGTTGGTGTTATTATATTTTCTCGAAAGGTTTGTTATATTTGTTTGCCTTGTTCGTCATTTTCGTTAAAAAAATTTAGTAAAAACTTGGAGGCGAGTTGCGCGAGCATATGTTTCAAGGTGTGAAAGAATGTCTGAGCCAATAATATTTCTTTTTGGTGGTTTGGTTTTGCAAATTGGGTGCATATGGTCCCCCCCCCCCCCCCGGGATTAGAGCTCTCAAAACCCAAAATTGTGAGCATTTTTCGGATTTGTTTGGGACTAGGCTTCGGAGACTATGAAATTTGCATTAATAAATAGTTTAGCATATGGTTTGAGGTCGACCACGTTTAAGCATCTTCTTGGAATCCTATTTGTAGTACCAATTCCACTATGGTTTCTGGGCTGGACCATGTTTAGAAAATATTTCATTCTTTTTTTTTGTTGTTGGTTGTTAGCCTGCCACAAAAGATGGTAAATCACTTCACCTTTACCACCTATTCTAAAACAAGAATAATTCTTATACTATAACAGTACGTCTCTTAAGCCAGAGAGTGTACAAATATGGGTAATTCTTTTAATTACTAAACCCAAGGCCAGGACTTTTTGGGAAGCATTGATGGTGTGGACAACACAACGTGTTAAACATTAAAAATGAAAAATGAGATTAGCCCATTCATAAGTTAGCTCGGTCATGTAGTCCATGTTCATTTGGATTAAATTACTTGTTTTGTTAGTTTGATTTAAGGGGTTGATGACTGAACGTGTTAAACATCGTTAGTTTGTTTTGTTAGTCCCTTGTTACTGTAAATTATTTTAGATAAGTAGTTTGTAAAGGGGCTGATGACTGATCGTATTGGCTCTAAAAAAAAGAAATTTTAAGTTTAGCAATAAACTGGTGCTACTTATTATGTCCTTAAATTTATTCAAATAAACTAAAATGTTCTAAAAAATAAATAAATAAGGTAGAATAGTTGCACCTATACCTCAGGAAGCAGGATCCCGTAATCTAAGTAGCTGAGTTGAACACATTTGACTCAATAGTGTATTATCAAAATTATTGAGGAGGAGGATAATCATTAATCATATATGTTTGCTGTGCCAGTCAAGTCATATATCTTAATCTCACATAATAATTTAGATGATGGTTAAGTCATATTTCTAATTAATCAAATTGTGACTTTGATCCACTACACGATAGGAAGGAATTGATAGGATTAAAATCTATGTTATAGAGATGATCTTAATTAGTCTGTTTGTAAGCTAGCCATATATATATATATATTATTCTAATTAGTCTACTTCTTAATCTTGTCCTACTCAACTTATTTTCCAACTTTTCGCTAATTATTTTTTATTTTGGTATCAAACGGAGACTGTGTATAACTAATAGCAAATATTTATTGTAGTTGTCTTGGACTGCATTGGGATTACTCTAAACAGCCCCTTATTTTCCCCGGGATCAAAGGTACTTTAGTTATGGAGTAAAACAATTACAGATTTGCAATGTGTAAATGGTTTCTGTTAATGTAATTAGAAATCTTAAAATAATCTAAATGCTTATTTTTTGTCCACGCTGTAATTTAAAGAAGTATCATCATAGATTAAGGTGAAAAGTACCCACTATTGCGCTACCATATATATATATATCAGTCTCTATCTTTTAAGGATAAACTTTTTGGTCCTTAAATATGAACCACCTATTTTGAGGGGATAGACGGGTGAATTTTTTGATGAAATTTTAGATGTTTAGTTAATCTATTTCTGGGTTGAATTTTTTAATAAAATTTGGCGGAGATGGTGGTGGTGATCATCTTCGCCAAATTTTATCAAAAAATTTAATCATTTACCTCTTCAAAATAGTTGGTCCATATTTAAGACAAAATTTGATTTTTGAGGTAGGGACTCTGTGTGTATATTTATCTTATTGGAACATGTATTTTATTAAGGAGGGAAACAATTCACAAAATCAAGTCATCAACTAGGTGTGTAGCAGTTGAGGAGTCCGTGGCTTCTTCTTCATCCGATAACCGCCCTATCTCCACCATCGTTTTCCTAATAGGTACTCTAGAGAGATACTTCTCTCTTTTAGAACTATTGTTAATTATTATTTATCAAATTCATTCATTCATTTTAAATTTGTTTGTTTGAATTTCCAGCTATGCAGACTGAAGCCCTTCCTCTTGTCGACAAGTTCCAGCTTTCTAAGGATCAGAATTCTGTCAGTTTCATTCTTCTTCCTTCTACTTTCACTTCTCATTGCTTTATTTTTTCATTTTTCCTTTTTAAAGGTTTAATTTTGCAGTTGTTTGAGTAATTTATTTTTATTTGATATTGCTAGAATGAGAATTTCAACGCACTATATTGTCTGTAAGTTGAAAGTATGAGTTGACCTTTGATTCATTGCATTGGACCAAATTAATTTTTTTTTCTCACGCAAGCATTTTACTTGAAATCTATTTGTAGGAAGCGTGGGCTATGAACTTATTTTATTTATATTTCTGAATCTGCATTAGCTAGGCTTCGTGTGTGTAAAATATTAATCACTATACTGGGATTACTCTTTAGCTTGCTAGCTCTAATCAGAAACCTTGGGTTTATGGGAAATTAGGGTGTGTTTGGTAAAAAACATTGGAAATTAGGGTGTGTTTGGTAAAAAACTCGGGAAATTTTTTATAGGGAAAATAAGAAAAAGGTGGAGAATGTCTCACCAATTTTTTTTAAGGTTCAGCTTGACGCAGTGCCAAGTTTTGGGTACTGTGTCTTCTTTATATTTCTTATGTTTTACTTTCAATCATCTACGATATATGTTTTAAATATAAACATACTTCATTGGTCTCTTGCCTAGTCAGAAATCTTACATACTTTTAAATCAAAATTACTCTGCATTAATAAAATCTTACATTACGATCAAACTCGTATTTGCTAACGGCTTAAAGAAGAAAAGGTACCCGGGCTACTATAATATTTTATAGAAGTCAATAGGCTGACATTAGGAGTATCTCCACGGTGGCCAATTTGAGTTATAATAACCTACTCATTAAAAAAAAAACACCTTGCCCGTTAAACATTAAACATAGGTTCCTAACGTGGTATATATTGCCTTCCTTTAATCTAAGTGAAGAGGTTTAGTATCTTGTGGGGTTTTAAGTAATCTTTTTTTTACTTGGATGGCCTGCCTTTAACCTGACTAGAGGGGAGATTGATTTCATGTGGGGGATTAAGAAATGCATGTTTTGTAATTAGATTACTACTTTCCCGGCGCGTTTAACGCGCCATTAAACGCGTCAACAAAAGTGACCTTTCCCGGCGCGTTTTAAACGCGTCAACAAAAGTGATCTTTCCCGGCGCGTCAGACGCGTCAAGAAAAGTTATCTTTCCCGGCGCGTCTAACGCGCCATTAAAGGAACTAAATGCGTCAGCAAAAGTATACTTTCAAGACACCATGCCATGCACTTTTAATGGCGCGCTGCTTTTTACCGGCGCGTTTTTGCGCCACTAAAGATGACTTTTGCCGACGCGTTTACTTTTGCGTCGGTAAAAGTAAATAGGTTATTTTTACCGGCGGACTTTTGCTGGCGCTTTTTGCCGGCGCGAAAACGCGTCGCAAAAGGTTAATTGACCTTTGCCGGCGCATTTTGAATACTTTTGCCGGCGCGTTGATGCGCCACTAAAAGTCTTCATTTTTGTAGTGTACACAATATATTAGTAACGTAGATAGTAGTAGTAAAGGGTGAAATCCACGGGAGTTGTTTATGAATCAATGAAAACAAAATAGAGAAAATAGTAGATTTAGAATAAAAACCATTTTTTTATCTTTTAGAAACGCTTACTTTTCTTAAAAATAATTTTAATACTAATAAAATGTAATGAAAGTAGAGAAAGTTGTTTTGGAGAAATAAAGTGTAGGGATTTCAAGAGTTAAGAATCCACCACCAAATTATCAATGGATCTAGAATAATATATTATTGCACATATATACCCAAAATAAATTCTATACTAGTTTGATTAAATGGAATCACCTATGGTATGTAGAGTGAACCCAAAAGCTAACCAAATAGTATTTGACAATTTATTTGTTTATAAGAGATTTTTCCTTTCAAGATCTATATTTTCTTTTTTTGGAAATAATAATAATATAAGGTTGTCACTCACTCACATTAACACTCAAGAACTAGAAGATAAATTTGGAAAATAAAATGAATTTAAGAAAATCCTATGGTATGTAGCTCATCTCTTAAGTCAAGTATAAAAACCAAAATGGGATCACCTATGGTGTGTAGAGTAATCCAAAGATCTTATTTAAGAAAAATCACAAATGAGTATATTTATGCAATATTATAAAATTCTAAATCACAAATAAAAATGAGGCTACATCTCTCCCCTTGAAAGGGAGATTAGCCTTCCATAAAGATAGAAGAACAAAACAAATAATAAAATAGCTCCTTAAATATCTCCAAATATGTGAGTAAATAATTTTTCTCAACACTCTACAATATTGTCTTCTTCAATAAAATGAAACAATAATACAAGAAGAAGAAAAATATGTAGCACTCAAATATTTTCTCTCTAGAACAAGCTCTCTTTCTCCAAGCTCTCCTCTCTTCTTCAAACTCTCGTATGGTGTCTTCTCCCTTGGCCAAATATCAATCAATATATGTGAGAAAATGGGAGAGAATATTAATGATAAAAGTAGACAATGGGGTGAGGGGGTGTAAGAGAATAATGAGAGTTTGTCTAGAGAGTGGAGTGTGCAAGAGAATAATGTGGACATTGTCTAGGTAGTGGAGTGTTGGGTTATGGGTTGAGAGATTAAAAAATATGAGAGTGGGCACACACATTTTTGGGATATTTTTCTCTCTTTTTTTCTTTTGCTGCCGGAATGTTGTAATGAAATTTCGGATATGAAGATGGCCGAATTTGGGAAAATGTTGAACTAGAAAGTTGTAGCTCTCGAAATTCTCTTGATTTTAGGCTCAAGAAACTCATGATGCAGAGTTCTAAGCAAAACGTTATGCTTTAAAAACTATCGGAGCAACTTTAGGTGTCATGTCTCACATATTCAACAAAGTTAAGCATTTAATTATATCAATTGAGACAAGAACCTGCAAAACAACTAAATGTCAACATTAGATAACATAATGCAATTTATGACACTTAAATTTCGGCATTTGGGGAATTAAAAATAACAATTTTTGGTGCTTATCACACCACCCCCAAACAGCATTTTACTAGTCCACAAGCAAAAAGAGAGATAATAGATAAGGAGCCAAAACGAACCAGTTTCCTTGGTGATTCTCGATTGCACTTAGCATGTGCAACAAGCCTTTTAAACCTCTAAGTCACCCAAAGAGGATGAGTGAAGTCTCGTAAGGGTTTGTAGTGAAGACACCCATAAACTTCTAAAACGTATTTAAAAAAAAATTATTTTCAGCGATACTTTCTCTTATTTTGCCTCAGGGAAATATTAAGTATCCAGCTGTAGAGAAGACAATGAATCATCCATATATAAAAGTTAATAGAAGCTTGTATGCTATACAATACCAAAATGGCACAATCATTCTTAAGATTCAATGTTTGCAACGGGCATTTAAATAATTTTGATGTGATTCCCTATATTTGCCTTATAGAATCTACGCTTCGACTTCAAATCTCACTAGATATATTCTCTCAAAATTGAATCACTCCGAGATGTGGCTAATTGTTTCTCTCTTTGCTTGTGAATGATAAGAGTAGATGCACACAAAGCAAATAACTCACATGCGTAAATAAGAAAGACGGATATTAGAAAGAATTTGATCTCATGAAAGGAATGCCAACCGCCATGTGAGAATGTCAAGTTGTTTAAACATATTACCTTAACAAACACTACCGCACCAAAGATCAACTAGGTCTTTTATATGGGGTGGAATGAAGGAAAATGGAGTGTTGATATGTGTATAAGAAGGTTGAAGACTTTCTAAGGAGTTTGGACTTTTCTAATATCACTTGTTTTCATGCTCTATTATTGATCGCATTTTTTTTTCTTTTTTCTTTTTCTTCTTTTTTTTATGCGATTTGAAACGATTGCATGGTGAAAATAATAATTTCTTTTGTCAGATCAACCATACTTTTCTCAAACACAAGGATTGATCAAGAAATAAATGGTAGGATTATTTTGGCAATGACGGCCTAATGTCATCTCTAACGTTTAATGCGGCAAGTTTTGTTTTGACTAGGTAAAAGTTTCACAACTTAAAAAGGATTTCATTCTCAGTGGTCAGCCAAATATGAAAGAATAATGAGATCATGCAACGATATTAATGACGATATCCAAATGAAGTTAAGTCATCTTGTGACTCAGAGTTTGCGTATAACTCTCTACAAGGTGAATGGCTCTAAACTCACAGGTTTAAGTCTCCACAAGTATTCTTTTTAGCTCATTAGAGAATCACATACTAAAGATATAACCGTTATGCAAAGACGTATGAACTCTAAGAATTGATAGTGCTTATATGCCTATAAAGGTATCGTTAAAGCTTACAAGACTAACATTAGACATTATGATTCCTTGACTTTTAAAAAGTGGACCATCGTCATTCAATCTCATCATGGATAAGATACTGAATCGCCAAAAACTTTTAAAAGAAAGAAATAATTTTTTTTTTTAATAAATGAAAATGTGTTGCTTCTGAATCAGTTTTCGAAAAGGGAACTAATTTGGTAAAACCCCACCCCCGAGCAAAGAGACCATTGTCCTCGATGCTAAAGATAAAATATATAAATGTAAGCATAAGGTTTGGAAAAATTACCGTAATTACCTGATTCAAAAATTGAACCGTGAAAAGTATCCATCAGAATCTGGATAAGCAAAAGACACGGAAACAATTGCACAAGTCTATCATATATAACTCATGGGTGGATTAGTAAAAACCACCCCCAAACAGGATAAGACTGGTACTCAGAAACACACTCAATGGGTTGCCTCCCAGAAGCGCTAAGTTTAATGTCTTCAGCCAGACAAAGCGGACACACCCTCAAAAATGATAGAGCTAGAATAAGAGTACAGAGAGGACGAAAAGATAACAACAACCCCTTAGTAAGATCTTTACTCAGGGTATATGGGATTAACAAGGTCAATTTGCTCTACTAGAGATGAATCTAGCTCTAAGAATGGTTTCAATCTTTGACCATTGACCTGAAAGGTAGTACCATCTTTCAGATTTTCAATAGTGATAGCACCATAAAGTGTGACAGATTGGACAGTGAAAGGTCCTTCCCACCTGGTTTTCAATTTACCAGGAAAGAGGTGTAGACGAGAATTATTCAACAACACTTTCTGTCCAGGATGAAACTCTTTTCGCAATATGCTATGATCATGAATCCATTTCATTTTGTCCTTATATTTCTTAGACCGATCATAAGCATCATTTCGTAATTCCTCAAGTTCATTGAGTTGCAACTTTCTTTGCTCACCAGCTTTATCAAGATCAAAGTTAAGGGTCTTGATAGCCCAGTATGCATTGTGCTCAAGTTCGACTAGAAGGTGACAGGGCTTACCAAAGATTAAGCGATAAGGGGACATGCCTATAGCAGTCTTGAAGGCGGTGCGGTATGCTCAAAGAGCATCTGCGAGTCGCAAAGACCAATCTTTCCTACTTGGATTGACTGTCCTTTCAAGAATTTGCTTAATCTGACGATTTGAAACTTCTACTTGACCACTGGTTTGTGGATGGTACGCCAAAGCAAGTTTATGGGTTATGCCATACTTCTTAACGAGATTCTTAAAGATACGATTACAAAAATGTGTACCGTTATCACTGATGATGGCTCTTGGTGTACCAAACCGAGCAAAGACATATTCTTTCAGGAATTTCACAACAACTCGATGATCATTTGTGTAACAGGGTATCGCTTCTATCCACTTGGAGACATAGTCGACTACCATAAGGATATATTTAAAACCATGAGATGGGGGAAATGGCACCATAAAGTCGATACCCCAAACATCGAAGATCTCCACGATCAAGATAGGAGTGAGAGGCATCATATGCCTTCGAGATAGTCATCCTAATTGTTGACAATTTGGACAGGCTTTACAAAATTCATGAGCGTTGCAAAAAAGGGTGGGCCAGTAAAACCCGCTTTGCAAAACTTTTGCAGCGGTTTTCTTCGAGCTAAAATGGCCACCACATGCATGGTTATGGCAAAATGAAAGGATCTTATTTTGCTCAAACTCGGGGACGCATCTACGGATGATTTGATCAGGACAATACTTGAAGAGAAAAGGATCATCCCATGAGTAGTATTTGACCATGGACATGAATTTGGACTTGTCTTGCTTTGTCCAATGAATGGGAATTTGGTTTGTGACAAGAAAGTTGATAATATCAGCAAACCATGGTGACTGAGAAATAGCAAAAAGTTTCTCATCAGGGAATGACTCGGATATAGGCAAATGGTCATTTTCAGACATAGCAGTGAGTCTAGACAGGTGGTCCGCGACCACATTCTCAGTACCCTTTTTATCTTTAATTGCCAAGTTAAATTCTTGGAGCAAGAGGATCCAACGAATGAGGCGAGTTTTGGCATCTTTTTTGCTTAGAAGGTACCTTAATGCCGAATGATCAGAGTACATAGTGACTGGAGATCCAAGAAGGTACGCACGAAATTTGTCGAGGGCAAAGACGACCGCCAACAATTATTTCTCAGTTGTTGTGTAATTGAGTTGGGCTGGATTGAGAGTTTTGCTAGCATAATGAATCACATGAGAACATTTATTAACTCTCTGCCCCAAAACAGCCCCAATGGCATAATCAGATGCATCGCACATGATTTCAAACGGGAGATCCCAATCAGGAGGTCGAATAATCGGAGTTGAGATCAACTTGGATTTAAGACGCTTAAAAGCAGTGACACAAGCTTCATTGAAGACAAAAGGCACGTCTTTCGAACGAAGGTTAGTCAAAGGTCGGGCTATCTTAGAAAAATCCTTGATAAATCGCCGACAGAAACCGGCATGCCCTAAAAAGGAACGGATGTCCTTAATTGACTTAGGAGCTGCTAAAGAGGATATTAAATCAACCTTTGCCTTATCGACCTCAATACCTTTGCAAGAGATTACATGTCCCAAAACAATACCCTTTTTTACCATGAAATGGCATTTTTCCCAATTAAGAACTAAATTCTTTTCTTGGTATCGTTCTAACACCATGGTCAGATGAAATAGGCATTGATCAAAGGATGATCCATACACGGAGAAATCATCCATAAAGACCTCTAAGAATCATTCCACCATGCCACTGAAAATGCTCATCATACACCTTTGAAAAAGTCGCAGGTGCGTTGCACAAGCCGAATGGCATGAGTGAATAGGCAAATGTGCCAAATGGACATGTGAAAGTAGTTTTTTCTTGGTCTTGAGGATCGATGGGAATTTGATTGTACCCAGAATATCCATCTAGGAAACAATAAAAAAAATGTCCAGCAAGTCGCTCAAGCATTTTGTCTATGAAAGGAAGAGAAAAATGATCTTTCCTTGTGACACTATTTAGCTTTCGGTAATCAATACAGACACGCTATCCAGTCGAGATTCTGGTTGGGACTAGCTCATTATCATTGTTTTTTACAACAGTGATACCAGATTTCTTTGGAACAACATGAATGGGGCTGACCCATTGGCTGTTAGAGATAGGGTATATGATTCCTACATCAAGCAACTTAAGGACTTCTAATCGAACAACCTCTTTCATGACTGGGTTCAATCGACGTTGTGGCTCACGAGAAGTTTTTGCACCATTTTCCAAATGGATGCGATGACTACAAATAGTCGGACTGATACCTCTAAGGTCAGAGATGTTCCAACCCAAGGCAAATTTGTGCTTTCTTAGAACATCGATTAGATTGACTTCTTGCTCGGAAGTCAAGTCGGAGGCAATGATGACCGGATAAGTTTGATTTGAACCTAAATGGACATATTTCAACTCAGAAGGTAATGGCTTTAGGTCCAAACTTTTTTGTGAAACCTGAACATTGGTGAACTCAGTTTCAGGTATAGTTGCAAGCATCGACTCGTAATCAGACTTAGCCACACTGTTAGGGCCAGTATCTATACTAAGAATTGGTTCTAGATGAAGAGATTCAAAGCAATCTGTCCAAGTTTCATTTTCAGTGATCCATTTATCAATGTCTATCAAAGTGGTGGAGTCTAACAAAGAATTGACACTATCCATGGCATCATCTAAATTAAAATCTAATTCAAGAAAATTCAGACATTGTTGGATAGGGTCATCAGGATAAGAATGGTCCACCATTTTTTGAACAAGACTATTGATTACACACACTTCTTCTACCATTTCAACATCAGATGGCTGTTTCATGAGTTGAAAAATATTGACTTCCACTGTCAAATTACCAAAGGTAAGAGTCATAGACCCATTCCTACAGTTAATGAGAGCATTTGCAGTGGCAAGAAAAGGACGTCCCAAAATGATCGGGATGGAGTTTTCATCAGAGGGCTGGGTGTCTAGAACTATGAAATCAACTGGGTAATAAAAGTCAGACACCTTAACCAAAACATCCTCAATAATTCCTCCGGGGACTTTGACAGAACGATCTGCCAATTGCAGAGTGACTCGAGTGGGCTTCATATCTTACAAGCCCAACTCTCGGTAGAGCGAATATGGTAACAAATTGACACTGGCTCCTAAATCAAGTAACGCTTGAGTTGAATACTTGTTACCTAACTTGCATGGGATCGTAGGACGACCAGGATCTTTGTATTTGACAACAGTCTTTTGCTGAATGACAGATGTAGCCTGTTCGGCTATGAAATCATCATGTGGAGCATTTGTCCTCCGCTTGACAGTACATAATTCTTTCAAGAACTTAGCATACGAAGGGATTTGTTTGTGGTAGTAAGGAATGGAATGTTAATATGAACATTTTGGAACACTTCCTTAATCTCATCAAAGTGCTTTGCTTTGGTTGTCAATGCTAACCTATCAGGAAAGGGTGCTCGTGGCATATAAATTGTTTCCTTAGGTTGAGTCCCTTCTTTTTTCTTGAGTGAAACTTTGGAATCCTCCTTTAACAGATTTGTATCTTGAACCACAACTTCTGGTTTACTAGGAGGGAATTTGGGAATGACAGATGTATCATTCTCAATGGAATCATTAGGCATTTCAACATGATTATCAATTTGCCGTCCTAATCTTAAGGTGGTGACAGACTTCAACTCACCTTGAAATTGGTCTTGACCAGAAAAGGAACCAACCTCATACACAGGCTCTTTGCTATTACCTTTTGGATTAGCAATTGGTTGACTAGGGAATTTACCCTTGTCTCTCTCAGCAGTCAATTGACTCAACTGTTGTTACATTTATTGGATTTCTTGAGAGGTGCTTTGTGTATGGGCAATAAGAGTTTGTTGTTGCTGTGTAAGAATCTGCAACATAAGGTCTTCGCGAGCTGATTTCGATTGCTGTTGAGGGCCAACATATGGAAGTTAAGAAACCAACTCTCTACTAGCACTTAACTGAGGCGCAGAGCCATAAGAATGACTAGATGAATGGGCAATCTGTTGATTTCCCGAATGGTTTCCATTTTGATGCGAAAAACGATGGCGATCATTTGGAAACTGGTTTGGGTTCTGCCTAGCTTGGGCTTGGAAACCTAGAGGACCCCTAACTTGAGGTTGTGAATGCTGCGGATTTGAAGATTGATCTTGCTTTCAAGAGAAGTTAGGATGGTTTCTCCACTCAGAATTGTATGTCTGGCTGAAACTAGCGGATTGGGTTTCCTAAAGTTGTTGAACTCAAAGGCTTGTTCCATAATTGGCTCAGGTTCAGGAAAGAAGGTTGGGCATGAGTGAGTGGTATGGTGTACACTAGAACAGACAGTGCATGGAAAAGTGTTGGGCTCACTATGGACACTCATGACTGGAGTAGGCTCAACAGTTTGCTTTTGCATTGAACAAGCTAAAGCCTCAACAGTTTTGGTCAAAGCTGTTAAACCTTGGTTGAAACCTTGCATTAAGTTCTTTAACTCTGGGTCACTCTTGATTTCATACCTACCTCCAGTTCTAAGACTTGGGTCAGACCTAGAAAATTCATTAGAAGCATCCCACTGCTGTGAATCTTCTCCTAATTCAGTTAAAAATGTATAGGCTTCAGTGGGAGTGAGGTGTATGAACTTTCCTTTATGCATGGACTCTATCATGTTACGAGAAGTGGGACTGAGACCATTATAAAAACATTGGACTAGACAACTTTTATCAATGCCGTGATGAGGGCATTTGATAATGAAATCCTCAAATCTATCCCATGCTTCATAAAATTGTTCATTGTCCTTTTGACGAAAATCTTGGATGGATTGACGCATTTAATTTGTTCGATTCATTGGGTAGAATTTAGATATGAACTTTTTGGCTAATTGATCCCATGAACGAATTGAATCTTGTAGCAAAGAATTAAGCCACGAAGAAGCTTTGTCATGAAGGGAGAAATGGAACAACCTTAACCGAACATTCTCATCATTTAGATTTTGGTTCTTAAATTTGATACGGAGCTATCTTCATCGCTAAAAATAGCTTGATCAAAAACACTTATGTACCTACAAAATATATTAGTAACGTAAATAGTAGTAGTAAGGGGTCAAATCCACGGGAGTTGTTTATGAATCAATAAAAACAAAATAGAGAAAATAATAGATTTAGAATAAAAACTATTTTTTTTTCTTTTATAAATGCTTACTTTTCTTAGGAATAATTTTAATACTAATAAAATGTAATGAAAGTAGAGAAAGTTGTTTTGGAGAAATAAAGTGTAGGGATTTCAAGAGTTAAGAATCTACCACCAAATTATCAATGAATCTAGAATAATATATTATTGCACATATATACCCAAAATAAATTCTATACTAGTTTGATTAAATGGAATCACCTATGGTATGTAGAGTGAACCCAAAAGCTAACCAAATAGTATTTGACAATTTATTTGTTTATAAGAGATTTGTCCTTTCAAGATCTATATTTTCTTTTTTTAGAAATAATAATAATATAAGGTTGTCACTCACTCACATTAACACTCAAGAACTAGAAGATAAATTTGGAAAATAAAATGAACTTAAGAAAATCTTATGGTATCTAGCTCATCTCTTAAGTCAAGTATAAAAACCAAAATGGGATCACCTATGGTGTGTAGAGTAATCCAAAGATCTTATTTAAGAAAAATCACAAATGAGTATATTTATACAATATTATAAAATTCTAAATCACAAATAAAAATGAGGCTTCATCTCTCCCCTTGAAAGGGAGATTAGCCTTCCATAAAGATAGAAGAACAAAATAAATAATAAAATAGCTCCTTAAATATCTCCAAATATGTGAGTAAAAGAATTTATCTCAAAACTCTACAATATTATCTTCTTCAACAAATAAAACAATAATACAAGAAGAAGAAAAATATGTAGCAATCAAATATTTTCTCTCTCTAAAACAAGCTCTCTTTCTCCAAGCTCTCCTCTCTTCTTCAAACTCTCGTATGGTGTCTTCTCCCTTGGCCAAATATCAATCAATATATGTGAGAAAATGGGAGAGAATATTAATGATGAAAGTAGACAATGGGGTGAGGGGGTGTAAGAGAATAATGAGAGTTTGTCTAGAGAGTGGGTTGTGTAAGAGAATAATGTGGACATTGTCTAGGTAGTGGAGTGTTGGGTTATGGGTTGAGAGATTAAAAAATATGAGAGTGGGCACACACACTTTTGGGATATTTTTCTCTCTTTTTTTCTTTTGTTGCCGGAATGTTGTAATGAAATTTAGGATATGAAGATGGCCGAATTTGGAAAAATGTTGAACTGAAAAGTTGTAGCTCTCGAAATTCTCTTGATTTTAGGCTCAAAAAACGCATGATTCAGAGTTCTGAGCAAAAAGTTATGCTTTAAAAACTATCCGAGCAACTAAATGTCAACATTAGATAACATAATGCAATTTTTGATACTTAAATTTCAGCATTTGGGGAATTAAAAATAACAGTTTTGGGTGCTTATCACTTTCCAAGCATTGTTAAATACAAAAGTGCTACGAGACTAATCGCGAAATAAGTTGGCAAACCAAGTAGTTTTAGAGAAATAAACGCGTCAAACAACTCCGAGAAAGAGCGTATAAATGACAATATTAAGCGTTTATCATCCCCCTTTAAATAGGGTGTAGAAAATACTAATCCAAATCTAATAAGGAAAATACTAATCCAAATAGAATAAGAAAAAATACTAATCTAAACACAATAGGGAAACTACTAATATAAATCCTAATTGACTAAGGAAAACATTCCTAATTAAATAATGAAAACATTACTAATTGAATAAGGAAATAATTCTTATAATTAAAACAACTTAAAATAGAACTTCTAATTTATTCTAATGGGCCTCAACGAGTTGATTTGAGCCCATGCAGCCTTGTCCACGTCAGGTGGGGTTGTGGGTGGGTAATGAAACCAAGAACTTCCTAGATTTTCTTTGTTATAAATCATTAATGCACCAAATTTGGTGATGTAATTTTGATGATTAATTATACTTAATTCAATCTATCCTAAATAAATGTGAAAGTCAAATCTATCCTAACAATTACTCTATAGAATTTTGCGAAATCATATTGGTTTGATGCAGAAAAGTGGAATAAAACCAACATGACATCTGAATATATATATATATATATAATGTGTGAAATTTTGTGCTCACACCTCTTATATGAATGAATATGCACGAAATAAGCAACTATAAATTACTAGTGTTGTAGATACTGCAAGAGTTTTCTTATTTTTGCATTACAAAAAATCATCAATACTATTATGTTGAATAACGGAGGAAACTAAAATTTAAGACATGATTCAAATTCAAATTCTTTCACTAACTAAATAAGATAATTGAATCAATGGGACGTAAAAATACTCAATTCCATGATCAATTTGGCTATGATGTGAGTAGTATTTTGTATAGTATAATACATTGGCAATTCGAAGCAGATAAATTTTTATAAGTAATATCAACATTTCTACGAATTTTTGGATGACAGTACATCTATTGGTACTATGCAACTTATCCAAAAGCTGAATGCCACTTTGTTTTAGAAAAAAATATTAAAATTTCGTGTAATGTGTTGAGTATGTAAAATAAGAATCAAATGATGTTGGATTAAGATTATATTGGTTGTGTGTTTGATACGTATGAAAAACGAGATTGAAATCCTTAAAATTGTTTTTATAGAAAGCTTTGTGCACCTGTCATAATATTAGTATTACTCTTTGTAATAAACTCCGAATTGTGAAAAGTAAATTAGGTTAGTTACACTACCAACATACCAGAGCGACAAGGTATATCATCTTTTGTTTAACTCTACTTGTGCAATATATATATATATATACATGTATTATACACATTTTACATATATTATACATAGCCCTACCCTAAGCAATATACATGACTTGAACATGGCCGCACCTAGATAATATAAAACATATATATACCAGTCTCTCACAAAGCCCGAGACCCAAAGTATTATATACACTAGTTTCTCATAAAGACCGAGGCCCAAAGGCATTATATGTATACACCAGTTTTCCACGAAACCCGATAAAACGAGAATATCAACCCCCCCTCTAGTTCCTACCTACAAGAGATATACACCAATCTCCCACAAAACCCGAGACTCAAGGCATTACATACAACAGCCTACCACAAAGTTCGAGGCCCAAAGGCACTATATATATGCGTAATATAAAATCCTTATGACATTTTTCTTTGGGGCTTTTAGTTTTAAAGGACAAAAGTTACATTCCCTATCTAATCAAGGACATAATTGTTAGTGCAATTGTTTAAAGGACAAACGTTTTTGAAAAGGACATAATTTAGTCAAAAGGCAATTATAAAAATTACATTAAATAAATCAGAAAATTGTAAATAAATATTGAAATTTCCTAAATTATCTTTCACCCTAATTTAATTTTGACATTAATTCAAATACCTAAAATATAGATAATATCTATAACATAACCTAAATTCAAATTCAAAAGTCAAACTAATTCAAAAAAACTTAGTGAATTAAATTTTGACACTAATTAAAACTCATAAAATCTAGATATTACTAAACTTAATCCCTCAAATCTATATCCAATACATAACATCTATTTCAATTCGAAACTTCAAATTCAAATCAATTCAAAAAAAATCAAAATTGCAAAACAAAATTATTGAATATCAAACTAAATCCTTAAAATTGAGGGCTTTCTATAAACGAATTTTTCATGCATATAATCACTTTGAATGTAGACATAATACAACATGAAGAATATGCGAGGCATATTAAGTTTCGTGCAAAAAAAATGACTAATTCAATGAACACTCTAGACACAACTTTTTACGTGAAAATGCCTATTAAATAGATATATTAAGTTACATAGGCATATTAAATTTACATATATATATATATATTCTATATTAAATAGACATATTAAATTGCATAGACATATTAAGTTTACATGTAAAAGTATGAGGCATTTTAAATTCTTATAACATTATATACAAATCTACATCCATATTATTTTAACTAAATATATTAGTATAGTACTAAAAACTATCATCTTTCAAAAAGCTAAAAGCTGAAAAAATTAATCCAGTAAATCGGATCAATTCATTTTGACCCATAGTTTTTAAAATTTCCATCAAAATTTGGTAGGCCAAGTTTGTCTATGAATGCAACAATCACTTACGTCATCAAAACACTGGTGAAATCGAAAGGAGATGCAACGGTGGAGTTGAATTCGCAGAGAATATAACGGACAAGATCGTCCAGCAAAGAGTCAAACAATTCATTACCACCGAAGGCTATCATCGGCGAGGCTTTATCTAAACATGATGCCAATGAATCCAACCGATGCTTCTTTTGTGGGTGTCGCAACTTTTTCCTTGACGGCTGTGTGTAAGGAGTAAAGGAGGGGTTTAGGGGTCAATGAGATGGAAGGGGAAGGTTTGAATTTGGGGGTGGAAAGAGGTAGGGGTGAAAAGGGAGGCTTGGGTTGCCATGGCCACGGTTTATGATAATTTACTATGGGCAAGATTTGGGGTGTTTGGTTTATGGGCAAGATTTGTTAATATTAATTAGTTTGTAGCAATTATCAATTAATGCATTAGTGTTATTATTTTTACTTTCTTGTTAATATTTATATGTTGAAAATGTAGAATATTAAATAATATATAAAAAGAGTAACATTGACAAAGTACATGAAAATAATAATATCATCATAATTAAAAATATCAAAAAATAAAATGTCCAATGTCCTTTAGGCATAAAATCGTCCCTATTTTAAAAGATTGGATCTTAAACAATAGCTCAAAATTCTTTTTCCTTGAGTAGGTTTGTTCAAAAAATATTGGAACTGTGACTAATTTTCTAATTTTCTTTTTGCAAGTACTGTTTTTTTTGGATGATCAATCAAATGGTTGGATAATCAGTGGTATAATACAAATTAAATGATTTTCAAATGTTCAATTAGAATGAAACTTATAGTTGACATGAAGCTATTACATATTTGAAAGCACATAATCAAGAAAAAGGGGGTGTTGAAATTTTGTAATATATATGATATTGTTTTGAAACAGAAAAAAGCAAAAGCCAGAAACACATCTCTAAAAGTATATTTTATGTAAATTTTGCTGCTCACACCTCTCTTGTGAATATGCATGATGTAAGCTACAGTGAATGTACTATAAATTACTAGTGTTGTAAATAGTTCAAATGTCAGTTTATGTTTATAATAAAAATAATTGATTGTTTTGATATTCTATTATTATATTGGAATATTGGAGAAAATTAAATTTTAATTCAACGGAAAATTAGAAATTTTAAGGATACTTCAACGAAAAATTAAACTTTAGGGACGAAGGAGAGATTTGAGTCAAACTTTACCGGTCATTTTTACGAATTACCTTTATAAACAACTTGTTACTTACAACTTTTATAACTAGATGTTGTATAAGCAGCCTAATTCTTTTACAACTTTTTTTAACTAATATAAACAGCTTGTTCCTTCACAACTTTTCTCAAATACTTAGTATATTGTTTAGTTCTTTCGATTTCAACATTTAATTTATTTTTTTATTGATTTTTGAAAAACGTAGGTGTCATCTACCAAGAATGATTTGTCAATATAGAAAATAGTCTTTAAACGAGCGAGTGTTACCTTAGCCTAGTGGTAAAAGCACCAGGCCAGGACATCCTGAATTTAATTGAGTCTCATAGAAAATTGAGAGGTTAATTTATTACTTTTTTTAATTAAAAGAAAAGGAAAAAATGAAACATATTGATTGGAAAATACTCGGGGAATAATCTATCAGTATCCATTTGCCAATAAAATATGAAACTATTCTACGTTAATGAGATTTGTAGATGCAAAACTTTTTCCGTTTGTCAATTAGGTTATTCTTCGTAAATAATATGTTCATTTTATTTTTATTTTTTCTTCTAACTTCACAACATACCATGCACTTGTATCTTAAATAAGATTTAGTTTCACAAGTATCAATGATTAAATTACATAATATGGATATTTGAAAACGCAGAATTAATAAATATTTGCAATTTGAAATTAAAATCATATCTTGGCAGTTTTATATTTTAAGATTTTGAAATGATAAACATCTTGAATTTTTTTCAAGATGACTACTATATATCTCGAATTCAACAAGATGCGGGAGCGGGGGGAAGGAGGAAGAGCACCGTCTTTAACCTTGTCTTCTTGAATTCACAAGAAAAGATGAAAAATTCATTGTTTTTTCAAAGAACAGAGAAAATTTTCTAATATTTTTAGGGTGTTCTTAAATGTGTTAACAAAACAGTCTTCTCACCCCACGAAAATTCAAAACTAAGTCAAACTTATCCTAAAAAATAGCGTAAAATAGCGTAAAAAACTTTCATCACTATTCACTTCTTCTTTTTCCGCGAAGTTTTTTTTTTCTCCGTCATCTTACTTCTAATATAAATTTTGTTTATTATGTCTTATATTAATGAAAAATTTAATATTATTTAATATTTTTATTTTTAGCGACAAAACTTTATCTTATATGCATTGTTTTAGTAAACTCACCCCACTAGTGGGTGAAGTGCAAGATTTTTTTAAAGATTTTATGGAAAAGAAGAAAATATTCTCACACTGAAGGGCAGTGTGAGAATCAAAACGTAGAATCAAAAAATATTTGAATTTTGAAATTAAAATCTTAACATGGCAAATCTATCTTTTAAGATTTTGAAATGATACATCTTGAATTTGTTTCAAGATGACTATATATCTCGAATCCAATGTGATGTAGAACCGGAGCAAGAAGGAGGAAGAGTACTGCTTCCAACTTTGTCTTCTTGAATTCACAAAAAGACATGAAATATCATCGAATTTTCAAAGAACAGAGAAATTTCTCTATTTTGTTTATTTAATCCATGACCCTAAATAACTAGTCTTTGATCATTTACATATGGCAATAAAATTTAAAATTTAAATAAAAAATCCTAATTGTAGAACCTCACAAACTAACTGAGTCGTAAATATATTCAATAGTCCCGATCCTACGTGTCTTGTGAATCTAGAATTTGCGCAAGAACATAAAATAACTAAACAACTAGAGAAACACTTGGTATTCGTGATAAACATATCAAAAATTCATAATGTGTGTTTTATAACATTTACTCATTAGAATTTTGATAAATCGTATTGGTTTGATGCTGAAAAGTGGAATAAATTAAACCAACATAACATCTGAATATATTTTGTGTAAAATTTGCTGCTCACGCCTCTTTTATGAATGAATATGCATGAAGTAAGTAAGTATAAATGACTAGTGTGGTAGATAGTGCAAGAGTTTTCATATTTTTGCATTTAAAAATCACTAAGTATTATGTTGAATATCGGAGAAAACTAAAATTTAAAACATGATTCAAATAAAAAAGTACTCAGTCTCATCATCAATTTGAGTATGATGGATTGATGGGAGCAGTAATAAATTTGCAATTAGCAGGAAATAAATCATTTACCGCGTTATTGTCAAGTCTTTTTGTCAACTCAAATAAAAAAAATATATATATATATATAAAACCAACCATGCAACCAACAAATTTTTATAAGTAATATCAACAATTTTATGAATTTTTTGTTGACAATAAATTTGTTAGCACTATGCAACTTATCCGAAATTTGAATGCGACTTTGTTTGAGAAAACTCTTATTAAAAGTCTTTGAATAGGATTTTAACAAGATATTTTAAAAAACTTTAGAGTCCCTTATGAGGTGGGTAAATAATTTATCCATTTACCTCTCAAAAAAGATAGTCTTTCTTTTTCTATAAACCGAGTACCTCTTTTAAAGTGAATTGTATATTTATATACATAAACAAAGAGAAATAATAAAATAGAATAATGATAGGATTTATTGACGGTTAAACTCACTTCCAACTAGCGAATGGTCTTGAGTTCAACCCCGCATTGATGTATTGTCAAAAAAAAAAAAAGAAGAAGAAGTTAATAATAGGATTTATTGATGGTTAAACTCACTCGAATATGGCGAAGATTTAAAGAAAACCAACGCTATCTACATGCGGCGAAAATTTAAAAGGGAAGTTTGGGAAATACGAACATAATTTAACAGTAGCTAAAGGATGTAACTAATGACACGGTGCAAAAATGTAAATATGAGTTAAAATTGTTGGATGCAATGTCAAAATATTTATTAAAAAATAAAATAAAATAAAAAGGGAAGTGATAAACACTTAATATTGTCATTCATACGCTCATTTTCGGAGTTGTTTGACGCGTTTATTTCTCTAAAACTACTCGTTTTGCCAACTTATTCCGCGATTAGTCTCGTAGCACTTTTGTATTTAAAAATGCTTGGAAAGGCACATTTTGTGTTTATTTTGGTGTCTTTAGATTTCAAGAAACATTGTATTTAATACAATAGTGGAATTTTCCATGGACAAAAACAATTCAAGAAAGTAAGTCTCCATGTGATTAAAGAGCATCAAAGAAAGAAAGTCTCCATGTCCATGTGATTAAAGAAAGAAAGTGGAATTGTCCATGTGAAAAAAGAGCATCCAATATAGTGGAATTCTCCACCAAAAATAAAAAGCATTGTTTATTATTTTAGCATCCAACACATCTCTCCTATTTATAGTCTTCATTGTTGTTTTGGAGGGAGGACTTTTATTACTTCTCATTTCTCAATTTATAGAGAGCTTGTAATAGTTTTATTTTCTAGAGAGAGAAATGGAGTTAACTTTTATAATTCTTGTCTCTACATTTATTATGGAGTAAATTTCTTTGCTAAGGCTAAAAGATGAAGTTTGCAATGCATTAATTATGTAAGTTCAATTCTCATTCCATTGTTAGTATTGTTAAATACTTTTTGAATCATTTATCTTCTTCATTTTTTCAACCATTCATAAGCTAGTAAGATAATTTTCATATGATGATTTGACTTTGTATGCCTTGTATACACAGATCTCAAGCATTAATGAGAAAATGATACACTTGTGTATTTCTTACTAGCCTATGTTCATTCTTTCTTTGAATGAGATATTTTTCATTGCCAAGCATGATTAGTCTTTGAATAGTCATAGAAATACCATAAATTTGAGATTTTAATCTTTAAATACTTTAATGATATGTTGAGTGCTTTCTACACTTTATGTGATTTTAAGACTCATCATCTTCTTAGTTAAAGTATTGCCAAAGAAGATCTTTTATATTTATGTCATAAACAACTTCATTAATCATTTTAAGGATTCAATTTGTATTTATCAAATAAGTCTATATAGGACGGTTTGACCTCCACCTGGACCTCCTAATCTTAGACAAATGAAATGTTATGATTTATTGAGCTAAACTCCTTGTAGTTGGCCATTTTCATAATCAAGTCATTTGCCTAGGGGAAACTAACAATGAGTTCTTAAATGCCTAGTTTAAATTTATGCCTTTTCTTTTTGTGTATTTTAAGTTTGAATCTTGGTTGATATTATATGGGAATGGGTTGCATTTGCTTCACACCCTTTGTCACAAGATAAAAATGAGAGATACACTTGTGTTGATATTTGCTTACACCCTTTCTTTATATGGCATTTGTATGGGAATGGGTTGCTTTTGCTCCACACCCTTTTGCTTAGAAATGGGTAAAATATTCAACACTTAGGAATTGCATTGAGAACTTTGAATGAGATTGATTTTACTTAACTTTGCAAAACAAATGAATTCTATAATACCTTAGCCTTTTCTCATCTATTATTACATCATTTTAATTTTTATTGCAAGACTTTAAAATCAACAACTAAAATCAACCAATCATATTCTCTTAAACAAAGCCTTGGACTTGTAATCACTACATCGTCTTTCCGACTATCCTTGTGGTTCGACACTTGGACTTACCAAGTATTATAACTTGACAACCTGCACTTGGGTACCTAAGCACGGAAGTATTTTCGGCGCGTCAGGAAGAAAGGAGGTTTTTGGTACTTTTAATTCACAATATCATCCTTCAACAATATAACGGACCAATATAATGATGATCCTGCAAAATGTGGTGATCAAGTTCAAACACCAAAGCATATTTTATGTGTGCTCACGCCTCCCCAATGCATATGCATCAAGTAAACAACTATAAATGAGTCCCAAACTTTGATTTTGTAATCTATTTATGTCGTATGTATATTGGATTCAAAATAAGTTACTACTGTAATTTCGTTAGAATATCGGTAGAAATTAAAGTTTATGTAAAAATTCATATACCATTTTTTTATTTATTAGATTACTACTAGATATATTGAAAGAGATATGTCCTAGGACTATTCATAGATTATGATTTGTACTTGGATATCTTATGCTTATTGTTATTAATAAAGTTTATTTCATTTTACTTTATATTCTCTTGTAAATAATATATATTAATACTAGTCATCAAGTACGTGACTTGATTGTGGGATGCTAGTAATGTTATAATAATATTGTTTAGATGTCCCTAATCATGTGTCAATAACCTAGGATCACATTGATATAATGATTAGAGTATGGGTCAGCTGATGACTATGTTCCACAAGTCATGGATATGGAGATATCAAGCTGAACACACTAATACTTGTTGGTGAACAAAGTATTGGACCGACCAGCTTTGGGGTCACTGCGAGGAGTGTTACATAATGTCATCAGTGATGTTCCCCATCTGTGATATCGTATTATCCTCAGACCTGAGATCGCCATGGTTACCAACATAGGGATTAGCATGTCAGGCATTATCAAACGTTGCTCTTGACCGAGTAATTATAAAGATAATGATCGAGCATACTATGAACTATGTAGAGGTATGTGGTTGATCAAGATGGGATTTGTCAGTCTCATATAATAAGAGAGATATCTTTTGGGCCCCTTGATAAGTATAATTAATATTTGCATGGCCATGCACAAATGAGATGTCATTTGTTTTAGATTAATTATACTTAGAGATCAAGAAATAAAGATTGAACTATACAAGAATGACACTTGCCTAGTCTTGTGTTCAATCTAGATATCGATTGACAAAAGGAGTTAACATGTGGAATATCAATTTAAGGTTGTGTTGTTTTGACCATTATACCCTTTGGGTAATAGTAATGTTTTACTAGAGACTGCTTACTATTCGCATAATAAAACGGGCTTTTAATTATACTGCCAAAGAGTATAAACCTACAGGGTCGCACACCAAAACGAGTTGGATCAAAACGAATTGAAAACGGGCCAAGTTGCACTTGGGCCTAATTCGTTTTGTTGCTTAGGGTTTCTCACTAGGGTTCCCCTTTAAAAGGGACCGTTGTTCTTCTTGGCCGTCTAAGAGAGAATAAGAGGTAGAGTACGAAATAGGTGTGAGGACCCTAAAGGCGCTAGTACACCAAGCAAGGATCCAATCACGTTCGTGTGTGCATACCGTAGAGGCGTTTTATTTTCAACGCTAGAACGACAACAACAGAAGGTTCTGTCCACCGTGTTCATCACTTTTAATTCGAATCTCATACAAGGTATGTCTTCTGTCGATTTTTATTGAACAATATAGATCCCAGGGTTTATTGATTAGTGCATAAATTAGTGTATGTGATGCATGATTACTGCCCTAATTCCCTACATATATGTTTGCATTCCAATTCCCACGTAAGTATGAGATTGATAATGATTCAAACAGGTTTGAAGAAGTGGCCTAATTAATTAAGGTGATGCTAATTAAATGTTTGATTTTAAACCATATTCACTAGCTTCGAAGGACTTAACTTCAAATATCATGGTATTTCTTTCTTGTCAAATTTCATATGCTAAAGCCAAACAGCATCATCCCCATAACAATTTTGATTTATTTTTATTCCCTCTGAACTGCTAATCCAAATCCAATAAATCATGCCATGAGCTAGGCATAGCCTCAGTCACTTTGAATTCCTCGCCCAGCTTATTTCACATATTATTGGTGAAGCTGCAATGTACTAACATATATTTGATATATTAATATTCTCGCCATATTCCACATACACTATTTATAACATAAGAAAATTACATCTCACTTGAACTTCCAAGAATTCATGGCAACATCTGGAATATATATAAGTTACTCTTTCGTATGAAGTTGATGAGTTTCACACCATCACTTTTCTTTTTCATTAATGTTTCATATTAATAATCTTACAATTTCCATTTTTTTAAATATAATACATTGGTCGACGACACACAAGTCATATGATACAACACAACAGCAAAAGTGAATGTGAATTTTTGCAAAAACTTGAGAGGTGAAATCTTTATTCATACAAACATTATTTGAGAGAAAGAGGGGGTTATAGTTTTTGATTCGCTAATATAATTTATTTTAAGATTTATTTGTTTTTGAAGAAATTAAAAGTGGCGTTGGTAATTACTGTAATTCAAGATGGTGGTGGTCTTGGCA
Organism: Lonicera japonica; assembly: GCA_021464415.1. NCBI lineage: Eukaryota > Viridiplantae > Streptophyta > Magnoliopsida > Dipsacales > Caprifoliaceae > Lonicera > Lonicera japonica. The sequence goes on along the minus strand of JAKCWG010000771.1, from coordinate 31,138 downwards.
TTAGGAGATCCTCACATTCCGCAAAGGGCAGCTGATCTGCCTCCAAAGTTTAAATCTATGCTTGTCCCCGGCAAGATCAAACACATCATTTGCACCAGAAATCTCTACATCAAAGTAATTATATTCCTTCTTCAATATTCATCATATGCGTATCTCTTTACTTTGATTATTTTTATTTGTGTTTCACTTAATTTGGTCTATATTTGTATTTTATTTTTGTTTTGATACCAACTTTTATGCAAATTGTAACAGTACCCTCAAGCATTTAAAGGAAAATTGAACAAACACTTCATTTTGATTTACGTGGTAAACAAGTTGATATGCGTGTGTGAGAATCCGGACCCGCGACCCGAGAGGCGGAGAAAGTCCTCATTCTCGGTTTTCTTTAAAAAAACGTGTTTTGTAGAGTCGCCAGTTTGTTTTACAAGAAAACAAACAAAAGATCGTACGAAGGACAATTCGAAAGTGAATTATCTTTCATACGTTTGAAACCAGAGATTTATTTTGAAAATTTACTTTGCTAGGGTTCGGGAACTACGTTACGAATTGGGAAGGTGTTAGGCACCCAATTCGCCCTTTTGGTCTCTTAATGGATCATGTATTTAATTTCTATTTTAGACATCTTGCAAGTAGTTTGAATAGTTTTTAGAATAATCCTTTCTAGATAAATTCAATTTAAAACAATATTTTGAAATCAGACTCGAGCTTTGCGAGCGCCTACGTATTCATTCATAGAATGAAATCAAAGTCTCGTAGTTCCATTCGTTTGGAAATTGTTTTTATTTTTATTTTTTAGTTTATTTTGAAAACGTGTCAAAACGGATTTTAGTTTTCTTGCAATACTTAGAAAGGACTTGTTTTAAAAGTAATGAACTTCTTTGCAAGTTATCTAATTTTCTGTATTAAAAGTGAAACTAAATGCAGTATTGAAATTAAGGAGGGTTGTAGAAAATATACCTGATGCGCTTGAAGAAATAAGAACCTTGCCTTGCCTTGCCTTGATTGCTCCTTTCTCTTTCTAGAACTTTCTCTCTCTAGATTCTCTCTCTCTAAGACTTTGACAGAGTTCCTACTTACTAAAAATACTATTGAATGTTGATGATCCCAAAATGGGATCCCAAGGGTCCTATTTATAGCAAAAATTCCGCCAAAAAACGCTCCAAAAGAGGCCAACTGCAAGGGTAGCCGCATGGTGTGCGGCTAGGGCGTGCGACAGGGGTGTGCCAGCCGTACGGTTGGGCGTGCGGCTAGGGGGTGCAGTTAGGAGGTGCCAACCGTATGGTTGGTAGGTAGCCGTACGGTTGGGCGTGCGGTTAGGAGGTGCCCCGTCCTAGTAAGCGAAGAGGCAACGAAGGTTATCTTAGACTCCCAACGCGTCCGAAATCGGAGTCTTTCCTATCAGTCTTTCTACATGCATGATGACTCATGATTAAATGTTAGAAGATAAAAGAAAACCAGTGTTCACACGAGAGTCGTGGATTGGGGTGTTCACAGCGTGGTTTCTCATAATTGATTTATGTGATAAGAATAAGTTGAGAAGCTGCGATGATATGTTTTTTTATCTTATGGTCATTTTTATGAGTATATTTCTTCTGTCCTTCTTTATTTTTAATCGAAAGTTTTTGTTTCATGAAAAAAGAATTAATCTCACAATATGCCTCTAATTTAATTTTCAATTTTTCACATAAATCAATGGTCTTTAGTGTTGTGCTGGCCGGTACATAAGCTGGGCCTAGGGTGCCAACTTGGGTCCACCAGTCCTTTGGTTATTCTATTAGAATCAATTCGATAGTAACATAAAAAATGATAAAAAAAAAATTAATTATTTTATGTGAGAAGAATAAGTTGATAAGATGGGAAGATATGTTTTTCATTTCAATCATGCTCATTTTTATGTCATCTTTCTTTATTTTTAGTTGAAAATTTTTCTTCAATGGAAAACTAATTAATCTCACAATATGCCATATTGCTTCCATCCTTCTTTATTTTTAGTCAAGAATGTTTCTTCCATGAAAAAAGAGTTAATCACACAATCTTCCACTAATTATCCAACTTTTCACATAAATCAAAACGTTAATCTCACAATGTAACATTTTTTCAATGAAAAAAGAGTTAATAAAGGATTTAATCTTACAATATGACGTTTTTTCCTTTTGCATATAACTTATCGAACTTTTCCATCAAAATAGAGTTAATAAAACAGTTAATCTCATAATATGACGTTTCTTCGAAGGAAAATGAGTTAACAATATAATGTTTCTTTAATGAAAATATGTTATTAAGGAGTTAATAAATTGAGTTTCTTCCATGAAAGTGGAGCTAATAAAGGAGTTAATCTCACAATCAATGGTCTTTAGTGTTAGGCCCAAGGTCTAGGCCCAAAGTTAATAAAGGAGTTAATCTCACAATCAATGGTCTTCAGTATTGGGCTAGAAATTGTGCCCGGAGTTAATAAAAGAGTTAATCTCACAATCAATGATCTTTAGTGTTGGGTCTAGTCATAAAGTTAATAAAATAGTTAATCTCATAATATGACATTTCTTCTATGAAAAAGGAATTAACAATATGACGTTTCTTTCTTTTGCCTCTAACTTATTGAACTCTTCCATGAAAAAGGAGTTAATAAAGGGTGTTTCTTCCCTACAAAAGTAGTTAATAAATAATTTAATCTCACAATCAATGGTCCTAGAATTAATCAAGAAGAGCCCATAGTTAATTTCACAATCTATGGTGATTAGTGTCGGGCCTTGTCATATATAAAGTTAATAAACGAGTTAATCTCATAATATGATGTTTCTTCCATGAAAAAGGGTTAACAATATGACGTTTCTTCCTTTTTCCTCTAATTTATCAAACTCTTCGATGACGGAGTTAATAAAGGAGTTAATCTCATGTTTCTTCCAAAAAAGAGGAGTTAAAAATATGACATTTCCACCTTTTGCCAATAATGTTTTTCCTTTAATTTTCCTTTAGCTTATAGAACTCTTCTATAAAAAAGGAGTTAATAATATGACGTTTCTTCCTTTTGTCTCTAACATATCGAACTCTTTTATGAAAAAAGAGTTAATAAATGACGTTTCTCCAACTTATCGAACTCTTTCATGAAAAAGAGTTAATAAAGGATGTTTCTTTCATGAAAAGGAGTTAATAATATGATGTTTCTTTCTGTTGACTCTAACTTATCGAACTCTTCCAAATAAAAGGAGTTAACAATATGACGTTTCTTCCTTTTGCTTAGGACCTTCTTTGAGTAAATGACCCATTTGCACCCCGAACGTTATACTTGGTTTCAAGTTTCACTCCAAACTTCAATTTGTTCCACCTTAAACTCCAAACTTCAAAAAGTGATTTTAAATGCCCACCCCGAACTTTATACTTGGTTTCAAGTTGCACTCCAAACTTCAATTTGTTCCACCTTGAAATCCAAACTTCAAAAAGTGATTTTAAATGCCCACTCCATCAACATTCCGTCAATTTTGTAATAGAAGTTGTCATGTGCATATCACATGATACAAAAGAATGGGCATAACGGTAAATGTAACTTTTCTTCTTCTTCTTCTTCCTCTTCTTCTTCTTCTTCTTCTTCTTCTTCTTCTTCTTCTTCTTCTTCTTCTTCTTTTGGGTTAAATAATATGTTGTAGGTCCATTTAATAGTAGAAGAATAGGTCAAACAATCAGTAAGTATTTTGGGTCATATAATATGTTTTTGTTAAAAAATCAAAAAAATAACAAACTGAACAAAACTCATATCCACAAAACAAAATAACCCAAAGTGATTGAATCAAAAACTAACTTGTGGGTCTATTAGTTATTAGCAAATAGTAAGGATGTTTTTTACAGAGAACAAAAGCAGAGAGCGAAGTGAGATTCGGAATGATCAAAAGAGTGGAGAGACTTTATGTATGATAAAGAGAACAAAGAGCTGAAGATGAGGATAAGATATATATATATATACAAATCTATATAGATTGAGAGAGAGAGAGAGAACGAGAGAAACACACCTTTAAATCTTTAATGAACATTATAGAGTGAGATCGAGAGAGTGGAGTGAAAGATTATGAATGATTAAGAGAATAAAGAGCAGAATGAGAAAGAGCGAGCTAACAAACATTATAATAGTAGTAGTAATGATGATGAGAAGGACAAGGAGAAGGAGAAGGACAAGGAGGAGGAGGAGGATGAAAGAGATATGTCCTAGGACTATTCATAGATTATGATTTGTACTCGGATATTTTATGCTTATTGTTATTTATAAAGTTTATTTATTATACTTTATATTCTCTTGTAAATAATATATATTAATACTAGATCATCAAGTACGTGACTTGATTGTGGGATGCTAGTAATGTTATAATAATATTATTTAGATGTCCCTAATCATATGTCAATAACCTAGGATCACATTGATATAATGATTAGAGTATGGGTCAGCTGATGATTATGTTCCACAAGTCATGGATATAGAAATATCAAGCTGAACATACTGATACTTGTTAGGGAACAAGGTATTGGACTGACCCGCTTTGGGGACACTGCGAGGAGTGTTACATAATGTCATCAGTGATGTTCCCCATTTGTGATATCGTATTATCCTTAGACCTGAGATCACCATGGTTACCAACATAGGGATTAGCATGTCAGGCATTATCAAACGTTGCTCTTGATCGAGTAATTATAAAGATGATGACCGAGCATACTATGAACTATGTAGAGGTATGTGGTTGATCAAGATGGGATTTGTCACTCTCGTATATTGAGAGAGATATCGTTGGGCCCCTTGATAAGTGTAATTAATATTTGCATGGCCATGCACAAATGAGATGTCATTTGTTTTAGATTAATTATACTTAGAGATCAAGAAATAAAGATTGAACTATACAAGAATGACACTTGCCTAGTCTTGTGTTCAATCTAGATATCGATTGACAAAAGGAGTTAATATTTGGAATATCAATTTAAGGTTGTGTCGTTTTTGACCTTTATACCCTTTGGATAATAGTAATGTTTTACTAGAGACCGCTTACTATTCGTATAATAAAATGGGCTTTTATTTATACTGCCAAAGAGTGTAAAACCTACAGGGTCGCACACCAAAACGAGTTGGATCAAAACGAATTAAAACGGGCCAAGTTGGACTTGGGCCCAGTTCGTTTGTTGCTTAGGGTTCTCACTAGGGTTCTCTTATAAAAGGGAACCTTTATTCATCTTGGCCGTCAAGGAAACTCAGAGAGGCCAGAGAGAGAACCCTAGAAGGCGCTAGTACACCAAGCAAGGATCTCATCCCGTTCGTGTGTTCATACCGTAGAGGCGTCGTAATTTCTACGCTAAGGACGACAACAACAGAAGAATTCGATCCATCCGGTTCGTTTTAGTAACATCAAATCACACATAAGGTATGTCTTCTATCGATTTTATTGAACAGCATAAATCCTAGGGTTTAAGATTAGTGCGTAAATTAGTGTATGCGATGCATGATTACTGCCCTAATTCCCTTCAGTGGTATCAGAGGGAGGTTATTTACTGTTCTTTATTTTCGATCATGATTTTAGTCGTTTAATAACTTGAAGGTCTGTTCTCGTTTAAATTTCGATTAATATCATATTCGGATTTTTAGTATCATGCTAGGTTTTGATAATATCGATTAATGGGTTAATCGTTTTCTATAGCATGTTTTCTGTTTTCGTTATAAGTTTGCCTATACGATATGTCCTTTTATAATCTGATTAATAGAGATCTGATATGTTGCAAACGTGATTACTGTATGACTGTTATCGACATGTTCATGATTCTGTTAAGTCGTTTTTGATTAGGGTTCATCTTTATGCTGTCATGATTTTATTCCGCAATTATCATGTTTAGCGTTTTCAGAATCGTTCTGTTAGGGTTTACGCAATCTGGTAGACTTGATGAGATCAAGGCTATCGGGTTCTTTCATGTTAATTTGATTAAAGAGATAGGGCAGATTAATGTGATTAGTCTAGACGAATCTGTCTAATAAGATCAGACACGTTTCTGGAGAAAATAATTTGAAATCGTTCAAATTTTCCACGGTGGTAGAAGTATGATTCTCTTGCAGGTCATACACCGAGCGGGACCGCCGCCGGGGTGTCCACCCCCCGGACCCCGGTTGGGGCGCTGCCCCTCGACCCTGTTGGGGCGCTGCCCCAAACCCCGCGGGGGCGTTGCCCCTCGACCCCTAATTGTTTATTTAATAATTGATTAAATTTATTTTCGCATTTATGTGTGTATGCAATATGATGTGTTATGTGATAATACTAACTTGCAGGATTTTTATTTTAGTGATATAGTATGGCCAAACTAAATACGGCCTGCGTGTCGTTTTGTTTTTATTGTAATATATAAATACGGCCTGCGTGTCGTTTTGTGTTTTGCAATGTAATTTTATATTACTAGTCTCTTGTATTAGGCTGTACAATTTTTGTATTTTACCTCGCATAGAAGATGGAGAATCCCTCATCACAAGAGAAGGTAGCCAAGTACTTTGGAGTGTCCAAAGCTACAAAGGATGGAGAGCATAGTTAATTAGTAGCCTTATGTCTCTGGCCATACTATATCACATATTGGTTGATGCATGTTTAAATATTCTGTTGTATTATTGTGAGACTGCATATTTATGTCCCTAGAACAAAAGAAATTATTTGTGCCTTTCCAACACTGATAACTATTAATTTTATGATTATTATAGAAAACGCCTGCCAAAGCGGGGTTATCTTAAATCATCACAAATTAATAGAATGGAAGTCGGACATCCATAAGTCAGAAAAGTGTTGGTTTGATTTCACAAGGCCGTCAAAACGGTTTTGGGCCTTGAGGCAAAGTGTTGAGAAGCCGAAACATAAGATGTAAAACTCAACAAACCAAGAGTTGCATAGAATGTAATTAACAAATGTTGCTTACCTAATTAACAATGTTTAAGTGAAAAGCCAAAGCTTTCTTAATACCTTGTGTAATACGGATCTTGGACCTACTATGTCCTAATGGGACAATTGCGTGTAAGACATAGTAGGAAATTTTATAATAAGCATTTTAAATGTTTGCATATGTTATTTTGCTGTAGATAGATGACGAACAATAACACAACCGCGTTTTCATTGCGATCTGTCCTTGAGAAGGAAAAACTAAACACAACCAATTTCCTAGACTGGTTCAGGAATCTGAGAATTGTTCTCAAACAGGAAAGGAAAGATTATGTCCTCGAAAATGCTATTCCTGAAGAACCGGCAGCTAATGCTCCTCGTGCACAGAAAGATGCATATCAGAAGCATCTAAATGATGATTTAGATGTTTCATGTCTCATGCTTGCTAGCATGAATGCTGATCTGCAGAAGCAGTTTGAAAATATGAATGCATTCGACATGGTTAAGGAACTAAAGAGTTTGTTTCAGGAACAAGCTCGAGTCGAACGCTTCGAGACTACTAAGTCTTTGTTTTCATGTAAGCTTACCGAGGGAGGCTCAGTCAGTCCTCATGTACTCAAAATGATTGGGTACATTGATCACCTAGAAAGGTTGGGGACAACCATTAGCCAAGAGTTGGCCACTGATGTCATTCTCCAGTCGCTGCCTGAGTCATATGATGGATTCATTATGAATTTCAATATGCACAGCCTGGAAAGGACATTAACTGAGCTGCATGGGATGCTGAAAACAGCTGAGCAGAATATTGTTAAGAAAGTTAAGAATAATGTTCTGATGGTTCAAAAGGGAAAGAGTTTCAAGAAAGGTGGAAACGGTAAAGGAAAGTCCAATGCCAAAGGCAAAGGTAAAGCTCCAGTTAAGAACTGGAAGAACAAGAAACAAGATTCTGAGCCCAAGCCTAATCCACAAGCTGAAATGATATGTTTTCACTGCAATGAAAAGGGTCATTGGAAGAGAAACTGCAAGAAATACCTTGACGACAAAAAGAAGGGACTAGCCCCTTCGTCTTCAGGTACTTACGTTATAGAAGTAAATGTTACTTCAGCTTCTTCTACTTCTTGGGTATTAGATACTGGTAGTGCATCTCACATTTGTGCAAATGTACAGGGACTCAAAAGGAGTAGGAAGCTGGCTAAAGGAGAAGTGGACCTACGCATTGGAAATCGAGCAAAAGTTGTCGCTCTAGCTGTAGGAACATTTGAGATTTCTTTGCCCTCAGGATTGATTTTAGAATTAAATAATTGTTACTATGTGCCTGCTTTTAGCAGAAACATTATTTCTATTTCTTTGTTAGACGAAGAAGGTTTTGAATTCAATTTTAAGGACAAACGTTGTTCATTTTCTTTGAATAATATGCAATATGGTATTGGACAATTATTGGATGGTCTTTATATTCTAAATCTTGAAATACCTGTTTATAACATAAATAATAAAAGAATCAAGTCTGATGATTCGAATCCTACTTATTTATGGCATTGTCATTTAGGCCATATAAATGAGAAACGCATGTTGAAGCTCCATAAAGATGGTCTTCTAAATTCATTTGATTTCCAATCTTTTGAACGATGTGAATCTTGTTTGTTGGGAAAGATGACTAAAAGCCCTTTCAATGGTAACAATGATAGGGCAAGTGATCTTTTGGCCCTCATTCCTACTGATGTATGTGGACCACTAAACACAACTACCAGAGGAGGATATCAGTACTTCATCACATTTACTGATGATTTCAGTAGATATGGTTATGTTTACTTGATAAAACAAAAATCGGAATCTTTTGAAAAGTTCAAGGAATTTCAAAATGAGGTACAAAATCAACTTGGCAAGACTATTAAAGCTCTTCGATCAGATCGAGGAGGAGAATACTTAAGCCAAGAATTCATTGATCATCTTAAGAGTTGTGGAATTGTTTCACAACTTACTCCACCAGAAACACCACAATGGAATGGTGTATCTGAAAGGAGAAACCGAACACTGTTAGACATGGTTCGATCAATGATGAGTCAGACATCTCTTCCAATATCATTTTGGGGATATGCTCTTGAAACCGCAGCGTTCACACTAAACAGATCTCCATCTAAGGCTGTAGAAAAGACACCTTACGAGTTATGGACTGGAAAAGTTCCAAGTCTGTCTTTTCTGAAGATTTGGGGTTGTGACGTTTTCGTCAGACGACTAATCACAACTAAATTAGAACCCAAATCTGACAAATGCTTCTTCGTAGGATATCCTAAGGAAACAAAAGGATATTATTTTTATAATCCAACCGAGAACAAAGTGTTTGTAGCTCGGAATGGAGTTTTCTTAGAAAGAGAATTTCTTTCCAAAGAAAACAGTGGGAGCACAATACATCTAGAAGAAATTCGAGATGATAGTAATCTTAATGAAGAGCCTCAACAAAGTATGCAAATAGTTGCAGAAAATCCTGAAGAAGTTACAGTCTTACGAAGGTCAAGTAGGCCACGTCGCGAACCTGAGAGATTATCACTTTTCGTCTCAGATGAGCAAGACCTAGTGTTGTTAGACAACAATGAGCCCTCAACTTTGAAAGAAGCAATGGAGAGCTCTAGTTCCGAGAAATGGCTAGAAGCCATGCAATCCGAAATGAAATCCATGGATGACAATCAAGTATGGGACTTGGTTGACATGCCAAATGGCTGTAGAGCCATAGGTTGCAAATGGGTTTTCAAAATTAAGATTGATAAAGATGGCAAGATCGATGTCTATAAAGCTCGATTAGTTGCAAAAGGATATCGACAAATCCATGGTATTGACTATGATGAATCCTTTTCGCCAGTTGCCATGTTTAAATCAATCCGGATCCTTTTAAGCATTGCTGCATATTATGACTATGAAATATGGCAAATGGATGTCAAAACTGCTTTCCTTAATGGATACCTTGAAGAGGATGTGTACATGACACAACTTGAAGGTTTTGTCGATCCAATAATTGTTAACAAGGTATGCAAGCTTAAGAGATCCATATATGGTCTTAAGCAAGCATCTCGGAGCTGGAATCTTCGTTTCGATGAAACTATCAAAGAGTTTGATTTTAGAAAGAACGAAGAGGAACCTTGTGTATACAAGAAAACTAGTGGGAGCGCGATAGTCTTTCTGGTATTGTATGTAAATGACATACTACTCATTGGGAATGATATTCCTATGCTTGAGTCTGTAAAGACCTGGCTGGGAAAATGTTTCTCAATGAAAGATTTGGGCGAGGCAGCCTACATATTAGGGATCAAGATCTATAGAGATAGATCACGAAAACTAATAGGACTGAGTCAAAGTAATTACATTAACAAAGTTTTACGTAGGTTCAACATGCAAGACTCTAAAAGAGGGTTCTTGCTAATGACACATGGCACAACACTAAGCAAGACTCAGTGTCCTCAGACACAAGATGAGCGAGATCGCATGAGTAGAATCCCGTATGCTTCGGCTATAGGTTCTATCATGTACGCTATGTTGTGTACTCGTCCCGATGTAGCATGCGCATTGAGCGTGACTAGCAGATACCAGTCAGATCCAGGTGAGAGTCACAGGACCGCTGTCAAGAATATCCTCAAGTACTTAAGAAGAACTAGGGATATATTCTTGATTTATGGTGGGGAAGAAGAGTTGGTTGTGAATGGGTACACGGATTCTGGTTTTCAATCAGATAAGGATGATTTCAGATCACAATCCGGTTTTGTGTTTTGTCTCAATGGTGGAGCTGTGAGTTGGAAGAGTTCTAAGCAAGCCACAGTTGCTGATTCTACAACAGAGGCTGAATATGTTGCTGCTTCAGAAGCAGCAAAGGAAGCAGTATGGATAAAAAAGTTTATCACTGAACTTGGTGTCATTCCTAGTAGCACCAATCCAGTGGATTTGTATTGTGACAACAATGGAGCTATTGCTCAGGCTAAAGAGCCAAGGTCGCACCAAAAATCCAAACATATTCAGAGACGTTATCACCTCATTCGTGAGTTCATCAGTAATGGTGATGTGAAGATATGCAAGGTTCCCACAGACGAGAATGTAGATGATCCTTTGACTAAGCCACATTCTCAAACTAAACATGATCGTCATTTTAGTGCACTAGGCATTCGTTTTATGAATGAATGGTCCTAGTACAAGTGGGAGACTGAAAGAGATATGTCCTAGGACTATTCATAGATTATGATTTGTACTTGGATATTTTATGCTTATTGTTATTTATAAAGTTTATTTATTATACTTTATATTCTCTTGTAAATAATATATATTAATACTAGTTCATCAAGTATGTGACTTGATTGTGGGATGCTAGTAATGTTATAATAATATTATTTAGATGTCCCTAATCATATGTCAATAACCTAGGATCACATTGATATAATGATTAGAGTATGGGTCAGCTGATGATTATGTTCCACAAGTCATGGATATGGAAATATCAAGCTGAACATACTGATACTTGTTAGGGAACAAGGTATTGGACTGACCCGCTTTGGGGACACTGCGAGGAGTGTTACATAATGTCATCAGTGATGTTCCCCATTTGTGAATCGTATTATCCTTAGACCTGAGATCGCCATGGTTACCAACATAGGGATTAGCATGTCAGGCATTATCAAACGTTGCTCTTGATCGAGTAATTATAAAGATGATGACCGAGCATATTATGAACTATGTAGAGGTATGTGGTTGATCAAGATGGGATTTGTCACTCTCGTATATTGAGAGAGATATCGTTGGGCCCCTTGATAAGTGTAATTAATATTTGCATGGCCATGCACAAATGAGATGTCATTTGTTTTAGATTAATTATACTTAGAGATCAAGAAATAAAGATTGAACTATACAAGAATGACACTTTCCTAGTCTTGTGTTCAATCTAGATATCGATTGACAAAAGGAGTTAATATTTGGAATATCAATTTAAGGTTGTGTCGTTTTTGACCTTTATACCCTTTGGATAATAGTAATGTTTTACTAGAGACCGCTTACTATTCGTATAATAAAATGGGCTTTTATTTATACTGCCAAAGAGTGTAAAACCTACAGGGTCGCACACCAAAACGAGTTGGATCAAAACGAATTAAAACGGGCCAAGTTGGACTTGGGCCCAGTTCGTTTGTTGCTTAGGGTTCTCACTAGGGTTCTCTTATAAAAGGGAACCTTTATTCATCTTGGCCGTCAAGGAAACTTAGAGAGGCCAGAGAGACAACCCTAGAAGGCGCTAGTACACCAAGCAAGGATCTCATCCCGTTCGTGTGTGCATACCGTAGAGGCGTCGTAATTTCTACGCTAAGGACGACAACAACAGAAGGATTCGATCCATCCGGTTCGTTTTAGTAACATCAAATCACACATAAGGTATGTCTTCTATCGATTTTATTGAACAGCATAAATCCTAGGGTTTAAAATTAGTGCGTAAATTAGTGTATGCGATGCATGATTACTGCCCTAATTCCCTTCAGGAGGAGAAGGAGAAGGAGAACAAGGAGAACAAGAAGAACAAGAAGAAGTCGAAGGAGAAGCTGAATGAGAAGGAGAAGGAGGGGAATGAGGAGAAGATGAATAAGAAGGAATAGGAGAAGAATGATGAGAAGGAGCAGAAGGAGGAGGAGAAGGAGAAGAAGAATTAGAAGAATGAGGAGGAGGAGGATGAGAAGGAGAAGAATGACAACGAGGATGAGGAGAAGAAGAGGAAGGGGAAAGATGAGAAGGAGAATAAGAAGAAGGATGAGGAGAAGGAAAAGGAGAACCAAATGCAGAAGGAGAAGGAGGAGGAGAAGGAAGAGGAGGTGGAGGAGGAGAATGAGATGAAGAAGGAGGAGAAGTTGGAGGTAAAGGAAAAGGAAAAGAAGCAGGAGAGGAAGAAGAAGAAGAAGAAGAAGAAGAAGAAGAAGAAGAAGAATGAGAAGGTCTGAAGAATAAGGAAGAAGAAGGATAATAATAATAATAATAATAATAATAATAATAATAATGATGATGATGATGATGATGATGATGATGATGATGATGATGATGAGGAGGAGGAGGAGGAGGAGGAGGAGGTGGATGAGGAGGAGGAGGAGAAAGAGAAGGTGAAGAAGGAGGAGGAGAAGCAAAAGAAGAAGGAAAAGGAGAAAGAGAAGGAGGAGGAGAAGGAGAAGGAAAAGAAGATGAAGGAGGAGAAGGAGAAGGAAAATAAGAATAAGAAAGAGAAGAAGAAAAAGAAGAAGAAGGTGATGAAGAAGAAGAAGAAGAAGGAGGAGGAGGAGGAGGATAAGGATAATGTAATACCCATAGTTAAATTTTTGCTTCTGCTATCGCTTTATTCCATTAAGTTGATGAACACAATCTTGATTAGTCATATTTTTATCCGCGTAGCCTTTCTATGGTGTCATATATTGAACATGGTGTAATATTATAACCAAGTTCGTATGACCAATCTTTTCATAATTCGGGTGGTCCGAGTTGAAAACAAGATCGTAAACGCAGGTTTCAGTTCTATACAATTTACTAAATTTTGGCCAACTTTGAGATACCATAAATTCTTCATCCTTTATCCAAATGACTCTCCATTTATAGTCAAATCTTCATCTCATTCCCCTCCACATGTTCATGTTTGGCCCAAGTCAAGATTCGAACATTTCAGGAATCATTTTGGGCTCCTAAGGTGATAGGATGGTGCAGCAGTCATCATAATCGATAATGTCAGGCCATGATCAATCATTGGCACTCCTGAGCACTACATGATCGATCATGGTAAGCTTGTAGGTCGAATTTGACCACTTTTGACCCAAAATTTTACCATTTTAACCCCCTTTCTCCTTCACTTTCTATGAAACACCTCCAAGGGAGAGTGAGGGACTTGAAAGCTAGCTTGAGGAGAGATCTTGAGAGTTTGTGAAGGTTTTTGTCTTCTTGAATCAAACCTTGGTATTCAAATCGCTTCCTTCATCATTTACATCTTCATCCACCATTGGAGCAAGGAAGGAAGGCACATAGGTTTCCAAATTCGTGGGTGAGGCTTAATCCCATTCCAGAATCAAAGCTTCGTAAATGTGGGAATTTACTATCAAAACCTATTTCCCAACTTGATAGTGTTTGATTTATATTATACTACTTGTTTATATAAAACCCTAAATGGGTTTATTGGTATATGTTATGGTTTTGGTAAAATTCACAAATTGGTTTCGTAAACGGCTTGCATATGATTAAACCACCATTTTCTAACCTGAATACATGATTCTTTGGGTTGATTACACTAAAAACCCCCACTTGGACAAGATTGTATACTAGTGGTTCTTATTACACACATTAATATAAATTGATAGTTGTTCAAATGGTTGGATGTCTTCATAAAATACATATTAAATGATTTGTTATACCTACCAAGATTGTTTATGCTAGAATTCTCATGTTGACTACACTGTGAGTATTATGTGTGATGACTGGGAATACACATATGTATACAAGCATATATGGTATTGATGGAATTTGGAGAGCCAATTGGTTTGCCTATAGATTCATTGCTAGCCGATTGGTTTTGGGTGAAAGACCCGAAACCGTGCACAGAAACTAACGGGAGGCCCTGCTACCGTGTGGGTGAAAGGCCACAAAATGTAGACCTAGTTGTATGCTTAGATAAACACGAGGATTACCGAGATTATGGCTCGAAATCTACAGAATTGTTCATACATTAATTATACTATAGAGTTTTGTTGATGAGAGCTATATATATATATATATGTATATGTACACGTTACTTTCGAAAAAGGGGTATTTTACAATTATTACAAAAACTTCTCTCTCCCAACAACCTAATACTCTTGTATTGTCGTACAACTTCTGCAAAGGATTTCATATTAATATTTTTACTTTAAATCTATTATATATGATTCCCACTGAGTCCGTTTATCTCATTCCTATTATTTTTCTATCTAGGTGCAACTGCAGGTACATCGAGAAAGGGATGAGGAAAGGCGCTACTTCTTAGGTTGCCTTGCTACATTAAATTGTTTTAGGGTCCTCCACACGGATAAATATCAAAATTGGTTGGAATTGAGGCGTTGCGCGCGGTGAATCTCATCTTCATTCAAAAAATTTCCGAATTGATTAAATTGACTTTTTCTTCACTTGGGATTGATTTATCGACTTCTCTTAGTCTCTTCCATCCACTCTCTTCATGCTTGAGCTTGATAAATGCTTCCGGTTTACTTCTTGAACTCAATTTAGCTCCAAATTTGACTGAGAATAACTAATTTTTGGAGAATTTGCTTCTGGACTCATTCATGTTCATTTTTAACCTATAAAAAGGGTAAAATGCAGTAAAGACAAATATATTATCATATTTCATAATTAAAACTCAATTCTTAATAATTTAGGATAATTAGAATCAAATTCATGCATGTTAAGCCATATAAATATATATATATGCAATATTTTTTATCAATCATCGATTTTGTACAAAACTTGGTTTTATTAATCGGATTGAAATCTTGCAGTATTCTTGGAGTTTATCATTCTTTTACTCGCCATCGGCATACAGCTCCATGATTAACCGAGTCCCAGGGGATAATGCCTCTAAACAGGATTTGGGGCTTTATAGAGAAAGAGAAGGAGAAGGAAAATGAGGAGAATGAGAATGAGAATGAGAATGAGAAGAAGAAGAAGAAGAAGAAGAAGAAGAAGAAGAAGAACAACAACAACAACAACAACAACAACAACAACAAGGATTTTTTGCTGTATATTTTTCGAGATAAGAGACGAAAAATTATTTTTAAAGAAGAAACATATTTCCATTCTATTTCGTTGAGTTGAGGCGTTGAGGGAGAGAAAAAAAGGGGATCGAGGGAGAGATTCATCTATCCACAACAACGGAAAGACTGAGTCAACAAATAGAAATTTTGAAATTCAAAATAAAATAATTTTATTTTTAATAAAATTTTCCGAAAGTATTTTGTCTAAAAATATAACCAAGAAGTTATATTTTATTTGAAATATTTTTAATAAAAAAAGAAAAAAAGAGATGGGCCCGGTCGGGTCGGTCGTTCGGTGCACGCATTTGGTGAACCACACCATCTAAGTCCTCACCCAATAGCACAAAAGTCTAATGCTCAAAGGGCTCAAGCCCTTAGGCAAATTATCCCTAATAAAAACCCATGAAAGGTTTTATTCCTCTCCTACGTGGGACTTAGGAATATACATGAATGCTTTCTTGGTGCGTTGCTTTGGTATTTTGTTTTTTTTTTTTTCCTTCTTCTCCCATTTTTTCAAAAAACACACAAAACTTCAACCAAAGCAGAAGTAGAAGCAGCAGAAGGAGAAGGAGGACGAGGACGAGGACGAGGAGGAAAATAAGGAGAAGGAGGAGGAGAAGAAGAAGAAGAAGAAGAAGAAGAAGAAGAAGGAGGAGGAGGAGGAGGAGGAGGAGGAGGAGGAGGAGGAGGAGGAGAAGGAGAAGGAGAAGGAGGAGAAGAACACATCTCGGATCTCCCCACGTACTAATGAATTGTTGAACACATATTTACTGCAATTAGGACTGTAAGAGTAAAAATAAAGCCAGAATTTGTTTGAATGATGGTTCCGCCAACTGGTTTGGCCGTTAATTCGGCAATACGTTCACTCTGTGTGTGTACGTTGTGCTGTTAGTTCGGCAATACGTTCACTCTGTGTGTATACGTACGTTGTGTTAATTAAAAGCAATTAAATTGGGAATTATAGTGCAGCTACCCACTCAATTTCTCTATCTCGAGAATTAGTTAGCTAGAATCCTGGACCTTATTATGCGCCTTACCCCTTCTTAATAGTTATTAAATCAAGGTTTGTTGTGCGCTATTAAAGTTAATAGTAAAATACTAAAAAGTACCTAGCGAGCTTATTGAAGTACTGAGCTTAGCCCATCTAAAGGTTGTGCTGTAGGCCTTGCCTGGTGCAAATTCAATTTATTTTTTCTCCCACAAGACTAGTATTACTATTTAGTGTGTTAAAAGGATTTGAATATAAAGTAGGGTGGCTCTATTTTTACCCACAATAATACTTGGTTTCACTCCTTCGTACCTCTGGTTTGGTCACTGACCACCAAGTAAAATCATGTTGTTCGATACTTGAAGATCGAATTTAAGCTTATTACTCGGTGTTTCAGGGTAGATTAAGGTATTTTCAGACTTGCTCGACCTTGAAGAACCGAATAATAAACCCTTACTTGCTACTCAAGGACCAAATATAAAGTAAGAATGAAACAAAGTATTATTGGGGGTGGAAATAGAATCACCCATATAATACGATGGTTGTCCCACAAAATGTGAAATTCTCTTGACCCATTAATTTGTTGAAGAATTTTTTAAACTATTTAATAATTTTTTTTAAAAGGCATGTATAATATAAACATGTACAAAATAAAATTAAAATACGAAAATTGTGCGTGCACGCCCCAAGAGGGGGATGCAACGACTCTAGTCTTACGGGTGTCCTTTCTAGTTAGAGGTTTTTTGGTAATATATGCAACACCATGCACGTTTTACTAATGTAATTAAGCTAGCACCGGACGCCTGCTTTGCTAGTAGTAATGACTGTTACCATTCACCACATGTATTGCAGCACGTCAATATGATATTTAGCGAAAACTTTTTATGCATCATTTCAAATACAATTTGTGATGAATTTATAAATTCCAAGTACTTAATTAGTTTTAAAATAATGGCAAAAAGTTGAAGTTGCATAATTAATTGATAGTTATATAATAAGGCTAGGTAAATAAATTATTCAAAGGCTAGCGTTCCCAAACCCGGGATCAATTCATTGTACAATCACTTCAACATTAGTGTGCGTTTCACAAATTTGGCTTTTTGTGTAAGACGCTGAAATACATGCCATTCAAGACCATATATGCTTTTCCAATTTTTGCTGTTATTAAAATAAAAATTAAAATACTAAGGGTCCATTTGATAACGAAATGAAAAGGTAAAATAAAAACAGTTGATTTTGTAAAAAGTTGAAAATAAGTTGAGACATGTAGTAAGATATCTTTATACTTTGTGGCTTTTTCCGTGGAGAAATTTTCTTTGATAGTTGAAGAAGAAAAAATTTCCACAAAAATTTATGAAAGATGCAAGACGTCTATCTGCTCATAAAATGGGTATGAAATGAAAAATATCTTATTACATATTTCAATTTATTTTCCAACTTTTTACCAAATCAAATGTTTTTATTTTTCTTTTTTCATGGTATTATCAAACAGAGTCTAAATGTGTTGTACTATTCAATTAATGGTGGAAACAACTCTAATGAATTCAAAGTCATGTTAAAAACTTGATAGTTTTAGGTTAAATTTTATTTTGAGAACAAAACAAAAACACGGATAAAATTGAAAATATCAAATTTAGTCTACTCCCTTTAAAAAGGGGGCTATTCCATAAATACTGGATTGGTTAGATCAGTGTTGAACATATATAATGCTTTCTATCGACTTTGAAACTAAAATATTTTTAATTGCTAAAACCGTTCGAGTAAGGTTGGTAAGCTGAGACGTGCCTCCTCATGTTCGAAAATGTAAAATTAGGAACAACATCAATTATGAAATGAAAATCAAATTTAAAGTGATCTTTTAAAAATTTGCCGAAATTGTATTGTTTTGAAATAGAAAACTGCAACATGACAATGACATCTAAGTGTTTTTTTATTTTTTTAATAAAAAATTAAAATCATATGACACAATATTTTCTTACAATATAATATATATTGTAATCTCATATTAGTTAAAATGAAAAAAAAAATGAAATATAATCAACATGACACCAAGGCATCTTTTATGTGAATTTGGCGTTTACACCTGTCACATGAATATGCATCATAAATGAGTCCCAAAGTTTGATTTTGTAATCTATTTATGCCGTATCTATATTGCATTCAAAATGCATTATAATATACTGTGATTTTGTTGGAATATTGGACGAAATTAAGCTTTATCTCACAATTCTTATACCAAATATTTTATTAATTAGATTTTGGAATCCAAGTCTTCCCATAATTGGGGATATGTAGTAAAGTAAAATCATACCATCTGGTTGATAATATTAGTGCATATCATTAACTACAGTGTACGTGATGGCGTTAGAGTGTAGTTATATGATACACTATTTGTTAACGGTAAGCGTATAGCTAACACAATGAATATTAATACAAGACATCCTCATTTCACTGTGGATAATAATTAAGGTTTGTGGAGTAGTATTTATTTTATTATAATGTGTATTGAGGTGATATTTCTATTGTGACTGGTTATGAATATTATTTTAATAGTAACATGAAAAATGATAAAGAAAAAAATTTTGATTTATGAAGAAGAATAAGTTGAGGACGTGAGATGGTATGTATTTCATCCCATTCTCATTTTTCTGAGTATATTTTTTAGAACGTTTTTTATTTTTAGTGAAAAATGTTTCTTCAATATATGAAAATGGAATTAATCTCACAATATACTAGCTTATTTTCCAACTTTTCACATAAATCGATGCTCTTTAGAATATTGATTGGGTTCTTACCAAAACATATAGCGTAAATACTATCCACGTATAAAAAAATAACTAAAAAATTATATATCTATATTTGTTATTGGGTTATGCTTTTTTGTACAAATTCGTATTGCTTTTTTCTTTATTTTTTGAAGTTATAATTTAATTTGTATAATAGGTGGAAGACTAATAATACATTATTAAATGAGCATGCATGCTCGAGAAATTTTTTAGTGCCCATGAGTGATGTGGGTTGAGAAAGGAATTTTTGTGGATGTTGGATGGTTGGGAGTGTTAGACCAATGATTTTTGAAAATTTTGGGGCAGAAAGGACTATAAGTGCGGGGAAGATATCAAATTTTTAAACTAAAATAAATAAACAAATACAAAATTCCGACCATACATAAAAAAAAAAATGGTACTTTCCAATCCCTCTGTTTTTCTTTGTGTGGTCTTATGAGACTATATGTAAAAATGTGAATGGTTTTTAACTTAGTATAAAAAATAAAATCAATATGCCTGGTATTTAGCGAAAACTTTTTATGCATCATTTGAAACACGAAGGTTCTGTTTGATAGCAACATATAAAATGAAAAAAAAAAATTAACTAATTTAGGTGAGAAGATGAAAAATAAGTTGAGCGATGTGATGAGATTAACTCTGTTAGATTATGTAAAATAATCTTTGTGTATATATTATTTTTAGTATGTAGATCATACTGATGTATATCTTCCTGTATTGTAGCCTAGAATATTGCCCAAAATATTGCCTAGAATAATTGTACATTGTATATATCTTTGACCAATGCTAATGAGAAAGGAACGGATGACATTCTCACATGGTATCAGAGCAGCAAGTTTCTATATTCTCTCTTCCTCTACCTCTTCTGTGTAATTGTCCCTTCTCTCATCCCCCATGTCCGAGCCAGCGAAGTTTTATCCGGCTTTAGCTGTCATCAACGTGAAGAACTTCATACCTATCACGTTAGACATGGAAAACTCTCAATACAATTCGTGCGCTTCCCTATTCAAAATCCATGCGCGTGCTTATCAAGTATTAGATCACATCCTCCCTCCTTCCACCACCAACACAGCCACGCCACCTTCTTCTTCGATCAAGGAGACTGATACCGACCTTTGGTCTCTGCTTGATGCTATTGTTTTGCAATGGATTTATGGGACAATTTCCAATGATCTCCTCCATACTATTCTTAAACCTGATGACACGGCCATGGATGCTTGGAACCGTTTGGTAGATTTGTTCCAAGACAACAAAAATTCGAGAGCTGTTCATCTCGAAAATCAATTCACTCATACTCACCTAGACGATTTTCCTAACGTGAGTACATATTGTCAAAGGCTGAAGATGTTTGCCGATCAACTCACGAATGTTGGGGCACTAGTCTTGAACCAAAGATTGGTTCTTCAGATGGTCACTGGCCTGAACGATACCTATAGTGGAGTCGCTACTTTGATTCAACAAAGTGATCCGCTTCCCCCTTTCTCTAAGGCTCGTTCAATGCTCGTTTTAGAGGAAACGAGCATGGCAAAACGAGCAGCACGGGAGTCTAGCACTGCCCTAATTGCGGCTCCTCAACCACTGGCGAATGATACCACTGCCAGCCACAAATCCACCGCTCAGCAAAGTGGTTCTTCACACAGTCGAAACAGCAGTAACCGCGGCAAGAAGGGCAATAACTGCGGTAGAGACGGCAACACTCGTGGACGTGGAGGCCGCCGTGGGGGGAGTGGCAGCCCGCAACAGCAATCACAGCAATAATAGTGGTCTGCCCAGCAGTGGCAGTACCTTCCTTGGGCCGCCTGGACGCCACAGCCATGGGCAACACCGCCCTACCCATATCCGACGTCCCCGTGGCAACAACGTCCACCAAGAAAAGCAGGGGTGCTTAGACCGCTGCCACAGTAGGCATACCAAAAGTCAGCCGCCCCTCCAAGTGTTGGCTATGCTCCCACTGACATCGACACCGCAATGCACACATTCTCTCTCTCAAGCAGATAAAAATTGGTACATGGACACTGGTGCTTCCTCTCACATGACGGCAAATAAAGGTACTCTCGCGTCTTATTTTAATTTGAGCAAAAATCATGGTATTATTGTTGGTAATGGTAGCACTATTCCAATTCATGGTCATGGCAGTACCTCCCTCAACCCTCTTAATCCCCCTTTAAACCTACACAACGTACTACATGCTCCAAACCTCATCAAAAACCTTATTTCTGTTAGAAAATTCACTACTGGTAATATGGTTTCTATTGAGTTTGATCCGTTTAGGTTTTCTGTGAAGGATTTACAGACGAGGAGGCGTCTAATGAGATGTGAGAGCTCAAGAGACCTCCATCCTATCACCACCAAAAATCGGGCCACACCACCATCTGCTTTTGCTCTTGTTTCTCTTAGTTTATGGCATTCTCGCCTAGGTCATCAGGGAGATGTTGTTCTTCGCTCTCTTTGTCGTAGCAATTTCATTAAATGTAATAAGGCCCATAACTCTTTTTGTCATTCCTGTCCCCTTGGGAAACACATTAAGTTGCCATTTCATGACTCTTTATCTTTTACTATTATATCTTTTGATATTGTTCACAGTGATTTATGGACATCTCCTATTTTAAGTTCATATGGGCATCGTTGTTATGTCTTCTTTCTTAACAATTATAGTAATTTTCTATGGAATTTTCCAATCTCCCACAAGTCACAGGTTTACTCCATCTTTCAATCCTTTAAGGCATTCATACGAACATAATTTGAAAGGGAAATAAAAAAATTTCAATGTGACAATGGGCAGGAGTTTTATAATGGTCCATTTAGAAAATTTTGTGAATCGAATGGTATACAATTTCGCTTTTCTTGTCCTCATACTTCACCTCAAAACGGAAAAGTGGAAAGAAAAATAAAGTCCATTAATAATATCATTCGTACACTGCTTGCCCATTCTTCCATTCCTCCTTCTTTTTGGCATCATGCATTACAAATGGCAACTTACCTCCTCAACATTCTTCCAACTAAGGTATTAGGGTACACATCTCCCACTCAAATTCTATATCAAAAAATTCCATCTTACTCTCACCTTTGGGTATTTTGGTGTCTATGTTACCCTCTTTTTCCTTCCACTAACATTAACAAATTGCAAGCCCGCTCTACACCTTGTGTCTTTTTAGGCTATCCTCCTACTCATCGGGGCAATAAATGCTATGACTTATCGAGTAGAAAAATAATCATTTCGAGACATGTAATTTTCGATGAGACTCAATTCCCATTCTCCAAATTACATACTCCCTCAACCACCTCATATGACTTTCTGGATTCTGAAATTTCACCACTCATACTACACTACATGCAAAATCAGCCTGCTCAGCATATACCTCAAGCCCCACAACCAATTATCTCACCAACCCAATCTCCTTAACCGGCCCAGCCATCACTACATGACCAACAACAGACCCCCACCATCTTCTTCTCCTCACCCGCTGGCCCATTCTCAACCTTCGCTTTCTTTTCCAGCTAACCCACTTTCACCGAGCCCAACCACACAAGCAAGACCACAACCCCAGCCGAATTAACCACCCCAACGTATGGCCACTCGTAGCCAACATGGGATCTTTAAGCCTAAACGCCAATTCAACTTGAGTGCTACCACTACCACATATGTTTCACCTTTACCACGGAACCCAGTGAGTGCTCTTCATGACCTGAATTGGAAATTGGCCATGTTGGATGAATATAATGCTCTAATTAGAAATAAGACGTGGAAATTAGTACCCGTCCACCTGATGTGAATATAATTCATTCTATGTGAATTTTTCGGCATAAAATGAAATCTAATGGTTCTTTTGAGCGGCACAAAGCCCGTCTTGTTGGTGATGGCAGGTCTCAGCAGATTGGAGTTGATTGTGCGGAGACTTTTAGCCCGGTGGTCAAACGGGCTACCATTCGAACTGTATTGAGCATTTTTTTGTCTAAATCTTGGCTTATTCATCAACTGGATGTTAAGAATGCTTTCTTACATGGCCATCTCAATGAAACAGTATATATGCATCAACCTATGGAATTCAAAGATCCTATTCATCCAGATTATGTCTGTTTGCTAAGGAAGTCTCTTTACGGCCTCAAGCAAGCACCCCATGCTTGGTACCAGCAGTTTGTAGATTATGTTGCCACTATTGGTTTTTCTCACAGCAAATGCGATCATTCTCTTTTCATTTATCATCGTGGCAACGACATTGCATATATTCTACTCTATGTTGATGACATTATACTTCAATAATCAATAGTGATTAATTAATTAATAATCATTATTGATGACATTGCATACATTCTAATTTAAGTTATTCGATTAATTTTTTGTTATTGATTATGGTTCTAAACACTTCAATAATCAATAGTGATTAATTAATTAATAAATACTTGTTTAGTTATAATAGAAATATGCTACATAAATCAAAATTAATTAGCATATAAATACTTTTTTATATAGTTTATCATATAAATTAAAATTAATTAAGAGATAAATAAATGTTTAGTTATCACATAAACTTGTGAATCGTCAGATGAAAACATAAAGAATTAGTTAAGAGTCTTTGAGCAGTTGGATTAAAATATAAGGACTTAAATTAAATCTGAACCGCCACTTAGACAAAAGTTTATATAGTCCCATAATATTCGCATTGAAAATTGTATAGCAATGGTTAATGGTCAGTTTTAGATCGAGTTATTTTAGATTCAATATATCAGCCTGTCAAAAAATATAAGAATTCTAACATTAATCAAAGGTTGAAGAGAGTTTTAAATATGAAAATTCAAAGGCGCCACATTTACTATATTACTGAACCAACCTTTCTTTGATACGAGTTATCTTTGCCCTAAATTGTTTTTATTTTAGAAGGTACCTCTGCTTACCACAATTAAAAAAAATCAGCCTTAGGATCATGGTTGGTTAAAACTTTTTGGGATGAATATTTTCTCATCCTAAATCCTGAATGCTATTACTAAAGTAAATTTTTTTTGTTATCAAACCAAATTTATAAGTTTTTTTTAAAGTACTCAAATTTAGAAATCATTAATTATGCTTAAGGACGATAAATTTCTTTAACATAATCATTTTGCTTTCACATAATATTCATTTATGCATATACAATTTGTGAACTTTAAAAAAATCATAAATAAATCAATGCCTTAAAAAATGAACTTTAAATATTGTTAAATTAAAATTTATTATATTTTGAAGTTTAAAAAAAAAAGCTTGAGAGAGAGAAAGATGACGTGACTATGCAAATAAGATGTGAATATGCACTATTATTATTCAAGATATTCTTTAATAGATAATCTACATGTTAAATAATATGGGGATGCTTATATAAATAATTTACATGTTAAATAATCTGGGACATATTGAAGGTACATAAAGACTCTAATTTATAAATAAATACTTAATGGCTATAGAGATACTATTAGAATTTTTATACGTTTTAAACTCTTTAATATGGTTAATTAGCTAAATACATATAATTTACGAACAAATATTTAATGGCTATAGAGATACACTTAGAATTTTTATAGGTTTTAAACTCTTTAATATAGTTAGTTGATTAAGAGCATCTCCAACAGTAGTGTATATTTAGGTTTTGTGTAAAATATACAAAATTTGTAAAAAATTTGAGTTCCAGCAGTCTTTTAAATTTAGCTTTTGTGTAAAATGAATATATAAAATACACCTCAAGTTTACACCGCCACGTCAACCTTTTATTTTCTCAATTATTTTATAATACTTTAAAATGTAATAACTTTTAATAGAAATTATATATTTTAATAGAAATTATATATCTAAAATCTACTCATCAAGACCAACAAATCAAGATTCATTGTTGCTATAATATTATGTATACCAAAAGTTAAGAAAAATTAATTAAAAATTGCATAAAATGATATCTAATTTGCATAATTATCTTATTGGTTCATTCAAAATTTACAAAAACGTTTAAAAATGTACCATTGGAGCATTTTTTTTTTACACTTCATGTTTTGTATAAAAGTGTCTTGACACATAGGATTTACAAAAAAAAATTATACAACAGTTGGAGATGCTCTAAATACCTATAATTTACAAACAAATATTTAATTGCTATAGAGATAGTATTAGAATTTTTATAAGTTTTAAACTCTTTAATATAATTAATTAACTAAATACCTATCATTATAATCAATATTACCAACATGCCATAATGATTGTGAGACGTTAGGTCAAAGGATAAACATCCACATTAAATCTGAACCACCAGTTGGGAACATAAACATAAAGAGTTCTCTTATATTAGAACTGACCTGATTTATCAATAGACTAGCTTATGCCCGTGCCTACGATACGATTCGATTGTACATATATATAATTGGTGATACTATCTAAAATCAAATTTATTATTAATTTTTTTATATCTATAATTAATCATAATTTTAAATTTTTTTTATCTCATATTAAGAGTTCTTAATCCAATTTTGCTATTTTTTAGATAAATTAATTTTACCAATATCCTAAAAAAGTAGTACTATAATCTTAATTTGATAATAAGAGGAATTAAATTTTCCCATGTGGCATTAATTTTAATTTTTAATCCTAACCAAATTTTAAAAATGTAATTGTATGTCCATTATTCAAATAGTGGTAGAGTAAATTAAGTCCATCTAATTTCACTTCCGTTATAATTAGGGACGAAAAATGGTCTAATTCAACAGGTTTTCAACTAAGCAAACCCCAATATAAGAAATACTCTTTTTTATTTTATAATCCAAAAAAGTATGGGTGCTAAATGCCTTAAATTCGTGTTCACGTAAATTCTGTCAATTTGTCTCAATTTTGTTGAAATATAATATTATATAAATAATTTACATGTTAAATATCCTAAAACGTTGGATCAAAAGATAAACATAAACATACATAAAGAGTCGTCTTATATTAGGACTGACCGGATTTATCAATAGATTGAAGATAGATTGGTTCTGAGGCTTTTTTTTTTATAAAAAATAAAAATTAGGGGAAGCCAAAGTCTTTTTCCCTTAATCCTACAAATAAAGAAAAACCCTCCCCTCCCACCCCATGAGTCGAACTCTTGACCTCAAGGTAAGGGTGGAAGTTTCCTACCACTGGGCCAACCCCTCTCCTCTTAGTTCTGAGTTTCAATTGTAGTATTTGGTTTTCGGTTTATATCTATTCGGTATTTTTTTATTATTATTTAAACAACTATCCATAAAATATGATTCATACTAATTATAAAATTATCCACAAAATATGATTCATACTAATTATTAAAAAAAAGTGATTTATTGCTTATGAAATTATTAATTTGAAAACTAATTATTATTAAATTCAAATATTTATATGATCAATTTGTTAAGTTACATGAATATTATTTTTTATGTTACTATTAAAATGATTACAACTTTTGTTAAAGTTCAATTTTATATCTCTTTCTTTGATACAATATTAGAGTTCGTAACATCCCACCCAAACAAATTGGATAGGGGTTGAGTGCCCCTAGATCTTATATATATTGTAGCAAGACTTCGATTTCCCGATGTGAGATTTATTATCTCAAATAGTACTATCTAGTTAATTGCGAAAATTAACAAAACTTAATTAAGAAAAAATAAGAGCCTACCCGATCCACTCATGGCCAACTGATCGATTTTAGGTTAAATATTCCAGGCCATAACATCAGAGCGTGGACTTCTATTTCAGTCTCTACACTACGAATCAAAAGAAGAAGACAAATTTTTGGACCATTCCAACATTTTATACTTAATTTTATTACATAGTTCGATTGAACCAATGCAATTCATTGTTATTCCTTTGGACAATGTTTAATTACTTACTAACATAATGTCCTATATATATAACATACTCAGTCCCTTGAACAAGTATCAGAAAGTGTTCACACAATTAAAAATAGGTCAACAAACATGATTTCGATGGCAAAAAAAATGGCAGTACATAGCATAGTCCTATTGTTCATTGTAATGACGGCCATGGAAGGGTTTCCACTTCGCGTTATACCACCTCAGCGCACCAAGGGTTTCTGCTGGCACTACGAGTACAATACCTTAGCGCAAAGTACAAGTTCTCGTGGTCATATCCGCCTTATACCCAAACTCCTCGTACTTCTTGATCTCGCTAATTCAATTTTACGCCGCGTAATTTTGGGGCACACGCATCTTTGATTGTATAATCTATAGCCGTGCCGAATTTCTCTTGTAGTTCAGATTTGTTGACTCATACTTGATAAAGTATTGTGTTCGCTAGAGCTGAGGCATGGCATTTGATTGGTTAGAATATTATTGTGATTTTATTACTTTCTAATATTTTAGCAAATCATATGCTACAGTCATTAGTACAAAGAGTGAATTTTCGTTTATTTGTAATATATAATTTATTTTTCTCTTGTATTTGTAGTCTAATTTAAGGAGGTGTATGTTGGTCTGCCAGTGTTATAGAATTTAGACCAAAAAAAATAAAAAATTGTTATATATAGAAGAAAAAATTAGGATCCGGTCTCACTTTTAGATCATTTTTTTGACGCGATTCTTGTTCTTATTATTTTTTTTAAGCTTGCACAGTCCCAAATTTTTTATAGGATTCGGTCCCTTAGGTTCAATATTTGTAATTTCTTTATATGAAATTAAAGTAAGCTTTTTTTTTTGGTTTGTTTTCCTTTATCCTTCGTAGGAAGAATATGAAACTTTACATGGCTTCATTTATATGGAAATATATATTGTAGGGTTTGAGTCTTAAGGGCATCCAAATTTTGTGCAATTACATGAGAACATAGATGAGTGTGATTTGTCACAAATGTGTGTCACAAAATTTATTATTTTTGCACAAAATACTTTTGAAAATTTTATTTTTGAAAAATAAAATTAATTTTGAATTTCAATCCCAACAGACTTGCGCCCCTTACCTCCCACCTCCGATCAGCAGGTACAGAAGCTTTATGTTTTTTCAATTTAAGCCCAATGACTGACTTAATCTTATTACTAAACTAAAGGTGGGCCAAACCCACAATCCCCGGCCGACGTTAACATTTTATTAAAATATGTATAAGTTGGCCAATTTAACCCCCAAATTTCTTTGTACCAACAAAGCTTAAGGTCAAATCCAACCCCCCCCCCCCCCTCCGGTTTTTTCCTCTTTTCCCATGGTCTTCTTAGGATACACTCTGTAACATTCTAACTGTGATACCCCATTCTTGAGTAGTGAAATCTTGATTTACGGAGTTTCGTAGTGTTCAAGCACTTTGCACAAGTCATATTAATTTACTTTGGACACTTTGTATAATTGAATTCATGGTTAACATAAATGTATCATACATTGAATAAATGTGATATAACTTATTAATCCTTGTTTAGGATCTCATTGGAGGGATTGATTGTATAAACATTTGTTATTTTAAGTGGTTAAACAGTCATACATGAATTTGGAGTTTGATCTAAATGTTTAAGACTTACATATATATTATATACAGGTTTTGGATTTGTTAAAATATAAACTCCACATGCCAAAATTTTCTGAAATGAGGCTTTCAACTAGACTTGCTTTCATGTATACATAGTAACTGTT
Source organism: Lonicera japonica (assembly GCA_021464415.1). Classification (NCBI taxonomy): domain Eukaryota; kingdom Viridiplantae; phylum Streptophyta; class Magnoliopsida; order Dipsacales; family Caprifoliaceae; genus Lonicera; species Lonicera japonica. The sequence goes on along the minus strand of JAKCWG010000771.1, from coordinate 2,114 downwards.
TTAAGTTGCACATGTCGTCACGAACGGCACCATCATTAATCGGGTCCTGGAGGCCTAAACCTCAGGACAGGATTTGGGGCGTCACATTAACATTGTCTCGGTCATATAGCTAGGACCGAGTAAATGAGATGAATTGTTTTTGGGTAAAGTGATGTATGTAATTAGCGATCACCTTAAATTTTACTTCAACAATTTTTCTACCTTAATTTCCTTGTCTTCTGAGAATATATGCTAGATGGAAAAGAATTCAAAACATTGGACTTTTGGGTTTACATAAAAGAACATCGAGTATGATTTGAGCGTTACTAAACATGCATTTTATATGCAATAGAAAACGTAATCTACTAAAAATATGCACTACAAACTTAATTTTGCATGATAGCACAAACATTACAATCCGAAAATATACTATAAAGTTAACGTCGCCATCCTTTTGGAGTTTGGTCAAAGACAGACCCTCAATTAAAAAAAAAATTCCTCGATTCTTTTGCTGAAAACTTTTCCAGTCAAGTTCCATTTTCTAATGTCCTGGTGCATTTCCCACTTATATTGTTTTTAGGGAAAATTCATTGCTAGAATCTATTTTTGATGGTTTTTAGAACGAACAATAACTACTTAATGTTTTTGGTCTCTACATTTTGTTTTGTTTTGTTTTGTTGATAGAAAAATAATAATGGCCTTAGCCCTCACCTCCTACTTGGGAAGTTGTGAATTCTATTATCCTTCCACAAAGATTTCTTGTATTTCCAAAGGAATATATGGGAGAAACCATTTGAACATCTAAGCACAATCCTTATGCAATGTTTTTGCAAATTATATGCTATTGGACGACCACTTAAATAATCTCCAAATGGTCAAAAGGTTAGATCAAATAAGATTTGTAATTTAAAAATAAAAATCAGATGATAAAATTATCTTTAATTTGGAAATTTGCAATATTATATTTGTTTGAAGCATAAATATGTAAAAGGGTGATTTACCTTTTGACCCCCATTTATTTACCCCTATTCCACTTTGGCACCCAAAGTTTGCAATAATTACCTTTTGACACCCATTTGGACGCATTCCGTCCGGTCAAATCAATATGAAAATTATGTTGTGAGTACATTTTGTGTGAATTTTTGGGTCACGCTTGTTATATATATGACTACAAATGAAGTAAACAACTATAAATTACTAATGTTGTAAGTAGTGGTAGAGACTCTGTTTTTACTAAAAATCATGAATTGCTTTCATATTCAATTTATTATTGGAATAATGGAGAAGATATTTTAATCAATGATTAAAATAAAAAAAATGATTAAGAAAATACATATTCAATCTATTATTGGAATATTCACTACACCAGATGTGGTCTTAGGCGACATACTCTATTGGGTATGTCTCCTAAAACACATCTTAGGAGACATACTAACTGTATGTCTCTTAAGCTTATCTCTTAAGAGACATACCTTTAGTATGTCGCCTAAGTACTTACTTACGAGACATATATAATACGTATGTCTCCTAAGAGTGTCACTTAGGAGACTTACAATTAGTGTGTCGCCTAAGTTTATACTGATGCGACATACAACGAAGATATGTCGCCTAAATACTTCTCTTAGGAGACATAAATATAATATGTCTCATAAGAATTATACTTAGGAGACATACAAAGTTTACATGTCGCATAAGTAAGCTCACAAAAAGTGTGAGTTGTCAAAAGAACTTAGGCGACATACAATTAAGGTATGTCTCCTAAGTAAAGTCTTAGGAGACATACAATTAAGTATGTCGCCTAAGATCTTACTTAGGAGACTTATCTAATTGTATGTCTCGTAATATCTTACTTAGGAGACATACTTAATGGTATGTCGCCTAAGATCTTACTTAGGAGACATACCTTAATTGTATGTCTCCTAAGTTCTTTTGAGCACCGACACTTTTTTACACGAAGGGTTTGACTGACTTATCTTAGGCGACATACTTAACTGTATGTCTCTTAATACCTTACTTAGGAGACATACCTTAATTGTATGTCACCTAAGTTCTTTTGACCACCGACACTTTTTTTACATAAAGGGTTTGACTGACTTATCTTAGGCGACATACTTAAGATAATATGTCGCCTAAGA